>JAVTVJ010002236.1:0-286844 GCA_034509425.1 Eopsaltria australis | reverse complement strand
CCTGAAGGGGATTTGATTTTTGAGTGAGAACAGTCTGTAATGTTGAACTGTGTATGTAATGTTGGCTTCTGAATGACCCTGCCACTGTGTGCCATAACTGCCATGGGCAGTGAGTATGGACTGCTCCAGATACACTGGCCATGAGCTGGTGATGCAGCTTGCAGCCACCTGACAGCACAGCAGCCCTCCTGCCCTGGAAGACATCTAGGACAGACAGAGCCCACAGGCATGGAGTCAGTGAACTCAACAAGTATCCTGGAGGGACAGATATTGACTATGGAAATTGTGCTTGTGTATACATCTCTCTCTAAGTGTATATAGCTGGAAGGTGTAGGATCAAGGTATGATATTGATGGTACAGCATAAGAGCTGGAAAATGTCTTGGTTGCAGTCAGAACAGGGTTAATTATTTGCAGTAGCCAGGAGGGGCCATGGCTAAGACCCAGAAGTTATTCTGTACCACCTCAAGCCATTGCCAGGGGCAGGAGTAAGGAAGTTTCTTCTGGAGAGAATGTGCTCCTTGCAGTCAAGTAAACGTAGTGAAGGGAGCAGTCCTGTAACCCCGGTTCTGAGGCTGAGAGTGGTTGGGTGACAGTGCATTCTGAGCAATCACCCGTGAATTGTTTGCCTGTCTTTTACACTTCGTAGTTATTATTGTTGCTGTTACTGTTCATTTTCTCATCACATTGCTGTTTCCAATAAATTGTTACTATGTCAGCCTCTGATCTTTATTTTTTGTGCCTTCAATTCATCTCTCCATCCTACAATGGGAGAAGGGGAAGAGTGAGTGGAGAGTCTCAGTGCATGCACTAAATTGGAGAGTACCATACCTAATCCATGCCATACCCATAAATAGAATTCTTTTTCTTTTGCTGTTCTTGGTAGTTTTATCAAACAGTATTCAGCTGTGTGGATAGTTGTCTGGAGAGTGAGAGAAATTTAAAAAAAAAAAAAGTGTGTTTATCTGTGCACAAAAAAGACTACTTGTTCAGAACCTCATTTGGTATGGGCTGATGCAGGGTTGCCAAAGACAGTGAAGCTATGCCAAATGATATTAATTATATCGACTGTGGGTCAGCTCCTCTTTTCATTTATTCTGATGTCACACAACAGTTGAAAAATTAAGTAGAGTGTTATAAAAAAGCTGTAAGTAATTGTATTATTCTCCCTTTGAAGGCTGCCTATGATATATCCCCCGGTCTTAACTGCCAGAACTGTAGAAAATTGAGCAGCAGCTTGTAGATTGTGGCCCTGCACAATTATGAAGAAGGTTCTTCTGTTCATTTATTTTAGGAAGTAGGTATTGTCCTTGGGGAATGTGATCAGATGAACCTCACTCTCTCTTTTGCTTTGTATATTCTTCAGCCATGCAAGCTCTGATCAACCTTCCAAGTGCCCTTTTGGGTGTTGGCCTTCCTCCTTTGCAGATATAGAACAGAAAGAAAAGCATTACTGTATCCTGAAAAACTTGTGATCTGTAAATCTAAGTCCTGCAGCCCTAGGGACATTTCCCTAGGGCTGTGAATAAAGTTCTATTCCACTTGCAAGCTAAAGATACAAAAATGGTGATGCTACTTTCTGGTTTAAAGAAAAATCAATAGAAACATATCAAGAATCCTGGTGCTTTAATCAGAGCTGCTGTATATGATAGAATATGGATGGCATAATATGTATGTGACTCCCTCAATCACAGCAAAAGGAACAGCACAAGAAACTGGTAGCAGGATTTTCTGTCAGCTCTTTTTTTTATTCTATTCTATTTTTTCTGGTGAAAAGTGATTCCAGCAGACTGCACTAAGGGGAGCCATGAATGAGAGAAACCATGCTCTAAAGGTCTATTAGTCCACTGTGCAGTACATTTTAAGTTAAAAGACTTCAGAAATGATAAGAGAGGCCATACCTCTATGGACAGAAAATCACTATCTTTGGACAACCTTGTAACATTGAGGTGACAGGCTTCCTCTGTTGATACAAACTCTTTAGGTCTTTGAAAAACCCTGAATGAGTGTTAAGAATGAGGGACCAGAGTATCATCCATGGAAAAACTGGAAGAGAAATTATGGACAGGAATGAAATAATATCTTTGAACTGGACTGGAAGTGGTGAGCTAATAATCGGTGGTCTAGTATTATACTTCCCCATTTAAACTTGCACGATCTGTGACTTCTTTTGACTCTTTCTGTCTTACCACTTACTTATTGTTTTACCTCCTAAGGAGTGATTGACCGCTCTTGATAAAAAATGTCTCTTCCCTAAAAGAGATGATGCATGTCCCTGACACATATAAAGAGAAATTCACAGCTAAATACATTCAGGAATGAGTCAGGTATTTTAGACTCCTACAGTCCAGATGCTCACACATCACCTAATCAGGCTACCAAACTTTTGCAGTAGGAAACCACTGACTTTCCAGAACAATTATTGCTGTTTCCATTATTTCAAACCTCGTGTGTTGCACATCATGTGTGTTAGCATCTTGCTATTGGATGATACTATTGGAGGAAATTGTTTGTAATGGGCTATTGTCCGTGAAACTATTGACTATTTCCGTAGGTTAATTTAGTTCTTCTAGTGGCCAATACACTTTGCTCCAATCTTCACTGGTTGCCCAATTTATTGATATTTTTACTATGGTTTATAAAGTCAGTAAATTTTTAAATAGCAAGTCACCTTCTGAGAAGGAATAGTTTGACAGCTGCTTTCAAGTTGAAAGCACTGGTCTTTATTACACACTTTCTGCCTGATAGTCTGACATGCAGAAGTACATTTATTTGCCTGCACAGGATAGTTTGGACATGCAGAAGTACATTTATTTGCCTGCAAAGGATAAATAGGTACATGCCCCAAATTTTGAACATTAAGGGAAATTATTTTGATATAGCCCTTTTCTTTCTTTTGTGTGTCGACAACAAATTTCAGCTTTCTTGCAGCAATAGAACCATTGTCTCCAGAGCACCTGGTCTGACCAGTTAAGGAAAGCTGTGCTTTACACAGACTTACATCTCACAAGAGAAGCAGAGATAAATCTAAGCAGGCATTTTTATTTTTTTTCTTTAAGCAAGAGTAAATAGCATTCTATAATTTTTTATAAACAGAAAAATCAGCAACCTGTATATTTTTCTATAGTTACTGAAGTGATCTGTCAAGAAGAGTAGTGATTATACACTGAAAATAAAAACCAAATGAAGGATTTATGCAGTTAGGTAATTAAATAAATTTTAGTAAATGGAAGGTTTTTCAAGAGTTTTCTAGTATCTAAATGTAAGCCTTACTCATTTATACACTAACCGAAGTATGAAATGAAACCACTTAGTTTTACTCTTGTAGGCTGCTGTAACCACACTCTGTTTCCCATAATGTGTCCCAATTTAAACTCTAGACTCCCTATAACCATAATGTCTTGTTGGAAACCTAATGAAGTGGGACAATTTATCTGTCAATGATGACAATCACTATGCATAATTCAGTGTGAGACCTCTGTATTTCCACTTTACTGTAAGGAAACAATAAATTCTCTCTGGGACCTCTTCATTATATGCATTAGCAAACGGCATTTGATTGGCAGCAATGCTGCTTCTGAACTGTACTTGTATCATGTCCCTTCAGTCTGCCAAGCCCAAACACTGGAAACAGAGAGGTGAAATGACAAACACATCAGAAATATTTCAGTGGGCATCCTCAACCTAATGAATTTGTGCTCCATCCAGCTGGCAGGAGAATGGGGATCTTGTGTCTTACATAAAACTCAGGTAGTTTTCATGAACAAGAACACTGCCTGCCGTATTATAGGGTCAGTCACAAAGAAAGCATCACTGCTGGGTTTCTAATCATGAATCTCATGCTCATTAATAATACACAAAAGAACATCAAACCTTTTTAAAACAACAAGCCCAGAGCTTTGCTGTAATACCTCTGCCAGCACTTCTCCTCTGCCTTCCTGAAGACACATATTGTGCTTTTGACAGAAAGAGTGAGTGCTTTTAAGCCACTCTTCTAAATACTACCACAGGCTTGTTTCCAAGCACAGCATGTGAATAATAGATGCAGAATTCAACAAATATAAAAATAGTGAAAAAAATTAGTTATTCACTAAAGATCATTTTTGCAGGCAGAAGACAGGTGATAGAGTGAGCATGAGCCACTCAATGTACTGTGCTGCTATTTTAGTTATTGTGGTCAACAGAATCTTCAAGCACCTGACAAAGCTTGTGGCATTGTCCTTCAAATGAAGGCATGAAATGGAGAGGAACTCCTATCAGTATGGCAGTTTTATTCAGACTGGTGACATGAAAAGGATATTAATCCACACTGAGATATATTAGGGTCAGAACAAAAGAAACCCCAAAGAACAGAGATCCCTAAGAATTCAGTACTTGGACACCTGTCTCTTGAGACACTTAAAGCGGGATTAGTAAAGCTCTATGTGCCTAAATGTTTCTGCAAGGTAAAGGCAGTCCAGTGATTTGCCATTGGGTCTGGGTTTGTAAACTGCTAGCACACAAAAGCTGTAAAAGACAAGACAGTATCTTAGGTGCCTTGGGCAACATATCTAGGGATGTTTTTAATTTTGAAAATTTGCCTGATCTTCTCAACAGCAGCTAACTAATAAAACTGTACTAGTGACATCAGAATATAGGGGAAGTAGTGAACAATCATGAAATACATCAAATGTAAGCATTTGCTTACAGTGATGTTTTTGCCCCTTTGCCCAAAGTACCTGACTTTTTTTTTTCGACAGAACTTTAATGAACACAGCTGTAACTTCATTAAGACTGAATGGAACGCAGCTTTGTCATCCTAGCTGTATAAAACATACTGAGTGAGTTTTTGTTTATTTATTTTGTTATTGCCACAGGGCAAAGAATAACCTGTTTTTAAGCCCACACCTAGCAGCCTCTGGGATGTTGCCACATCTGAGGCAAAGCACTATGGCTTGTAGGCCCAAACAGCCATGCAGAACAAGAAGTGCAGAATCTTTGAGCCACACAGAACTTCAGGGATATTTAGGCAATTAGGCAAATGTGTACTGGTGTACTAGGAGCAATGTATCAAAGCACTTTCACAAGACATGGTGAGAGCCTCAATAAGAACCTTCCTTTCATCAGCTGATAAAGCCTATCACTAGCTGTGGAACAAAGGGAAAGAGTAATATCAAATGAATCACAAATACAGCTTCCTGCCATGCGAGTGAAGTAATACATTCTTGTCAGAAGCCTTTCATCCAGACATTTTAAAAGAAATGAGAACAAGCTGTAAGAAGAGAAGAGACCACTAGGAGAACAGTGGTGTTACTGTAACTTTTTATCACTGTCACACTACTCCTTCATTATGTTGGGTATACTTTTCTGGCTTCCCCTTCCAGGAGCTGCCAATGAATTTAGAGAAGTGAAATACAAACTTTTATCATCTACCTCTCAGATTCAAAAAACTCCTCAATATAACCAAAGCTAAGGAGGAAAACTAGCTGACGAGCAGTGTTAGTAATTTTCAGAAAACACCCCAAGTGTACAGCAATGGGATTCTGGTATCCTAGGCCATGAAATAAAACTCTTTTTCACTGGTTTATATTGATTGTTCTTGAAAACAATGCAAGATATAACTTCCTAATGATTTAGACTAGCTGACGAAATCTAAGAATCTAGTAAAAAAAAGTACAATATTTTTATTGGCATTTTTATTCTGATATGTACCCAGATAAGACATAACTTGAAAGTGAAAGATTTCCCACTCTGTGCTTAGATGGAGAATTTAATCTGCTTTAAAAAGTTAAATGAATGGTATAGCAGAACAACCATATTTATCAATGTTACACACTATAATACTGTTGCATTTCTAAAAACGGAAGTACAGTTGAATTACAGATGCCAAAAATGGAATTGCTATTAAAAATGTCTTAATGGTACAGTGTGCTCAGGTCTGCCTATAATGACCTTTCTACCCATTTTTCTTCTCCCCACAAATGCTATTTATGGGGAAAGAAAAGTGTGTATCATCTGTGCCTTTGCACAGGTGTCATGCGTAATGTAATTATTCTCTGCACCTCAAAAGTGCAACCCACACTTTCCCACAGCTACACAGAGGAAGAAAACGACCCTAGCTCAAATTTCTGTACCAGAGACAGTCCTTACTAATATAGCTCTTATTACTTAAGATGACATTGAATAACTATGGATAGCATTAGTATTTTCAATTCAGGTGGTTCTACACTCAATTATTAACCCATCCTATCTCATGTTCCCTTGGACACTAATTAGTTCTGATCATGTGACTCAGGAGATCTGAGCAAAACTGCAATACTGGTCCCACTGAGAACTATCTACCTAGGTAAGGGGGAAACAATACACCAGGGATATATGCCTTAAGCGCAGCCCACGTTAACATCTTACTCACTGTAGCTTTAGTTGTTAGAGTCAAGAAGGTAAAAGAAATTATGCAGTATTTGGAGGTTTTCCTCATACTGTCTTATCAAGTATTACTAAGCAAATCTGGCATTCAAACTAAAATGTTTTGCTTTGCAGAAAAATGCTGAAAAAACATTATTAAAAATCTCATGAAGATTCTTTTATCAGGTGAAAATCATAAACATTAAAAAAAAGGTAAGAAAAGCAATTGAAAGCAGATATTTCCAATATGTCTACATGAAACATTCTGTATCAAATTTCTGTCTCTACATCATAGGTCTAAAGCTTTAATTGGCAGACAGTAAAGACTGATGAGAAAATAACAGTCTTTTAAATACCTAGGAATGAAAAGCAAATTGAGTTAGCACAGTGTAAGACGCAACTAATTATATAACGTTAATCCTGTTTTACACAGTTCAGTCTTTAAACAACACGTCTAGGAGAAAATATGAATCTCCTGTTTTTGAGTGACTCATGCTCTTCTCCCAAAAAGTAATCAGGGTTATTTCATGTAACAGCGGGTTATTTGCTTAACGGCCTCTCAAATGTGGATTTTGCTAACAGTTAGTATGAAACTATCTACAGTTTCCTCTTCCTCTCATCAAATCCAAGTATCAGTAGCTAGCTATGAGAGAACAAGTCTTCACTGGACAACTTTCAAAATTATCTTTTCTGCAGAAAGAATTTTTATTACCTCCGAGAAAATGACCCCACAGGGAGACATAAAAGACTAACTGAAGTCTCAACAATATGTACTATGCAACTGTATATTTTCATTCACACATTTAATATTCTGCTGAAATGCAACCAGATCACTGAAAAGAAACAAAAAAAAGAGTTTTAGATGACTCGTGTCACAGTTCCTGACTGCTATCACTTTTTAATTTCCCACATCTGCTATTTTAGTATCATCACTTGTTCTGATGACATGTACGCTGCTTCAGCTGGACATCACCTAACAGACTGAACATCAGAGAAGATTTCTATAGAAGGGGGCAAGACAGCAGCCTAAACTTTCTCTCAACACCTATCTGACAGGACATTGTAGTCAGGTGTGTGTCAGCCTCTTTCCCAGGTGACCACTGAAAGGATAACAGGACAAGGTGCACTATGGAAGAGTCGGGCTGGACATTTGAAGGAAATTCTTTATACAAAGGGTTGTTAAACATTAGAACAGACTCTCCTGGGAGTGAGTGGAGCCACCATCCCTGGAAATGTTCAAGAAATTACTGTATGCAGCACTTAGTGCTGGGTCTGGTTGACAATCATTTAAAGGCTGGACTCAATGACCTCAGAGGTCTTTCAAAACTTAAGTGATTCTGTAGCTCAGTGTCAGATAACAGCTGATTTTTCTAAGCAAGATGGTCATGTGATACTGTAAGGATTCTAAGAAATATTACTGATTCATTTAACAACTAATTTGCACTTACAAACTTCTACCTTAGATCATCTCAGGTGTAAAAATTACCCAACAGCAAACACTCACCTCCATTCTATGTAGGAAAGACAGATGATTCTGGTCCACAGTGCTACATTTACTTGAGCAGACTTGATTATCCATGAAGACATGGCATCTGAATCTTTTGCGTAAGTAATGCACCTAAATGTATTCTTGGTAGGATCACACACACTGAGCTCATAAAACAATTATTTGAGAAGAACTATTACGAGCATTATTATCTTTTATTATAGGCCTCCACTCTTACTCCTAGCAGAGTGCATGCATTGAAGTTACAATGCATGCAAAAGGATATTACAAAAGATAACCTTTGACCACTTAACTTCTCCAAAAAGGGATGGATTACATGTTTCTCCAATTTAGGCTGATGGTGAATTTGAATATTTTCTTCTGTCAGGGTACCTACAAGCAGCTGGAAAACAGTATTTGATCTTTCTTTTGCTTTTACTTTCTCCCTTCCTGATTTCAGAAGTGAAATCAGCACTGTTGCCTGCTGCTCAGTCTCCTTTCCCAAAAACTGGGTTAAGATGTAGCTTCCCAACACTTTAACTACCCATTTTATGCTCAAATCCTACTTTCTAACTTCCTTCCTGAAAGTACTCATGGATTTTTATGCAGCCATTTTAATACCATAGTTCCTCCCTGCTTTCCAGTAGAAGCTGCATGCAAGAATTCTTTCTTTCAACTTCTTCTTTCTTCCGTAGCGCCAGAACAAACAAACGGCAGACTATCTCAGTTCTCCTTGTTACTGCCATCTCTGGCTCCACGTACCATGCACAATTTAGGAGGTGGATGGCAGGTTTTTACTGCCAGGATCCTTGCCTGCCTGCCCACCGCTGTGCCAGTGACTCGCTCACCTGCCCTCTGCTCTGCTCGCTCATTGCTCATGCGCTACACTGCACGCTGGGATTTTTAATGCACGTTTGTCAAGTGTTTCAGAAAGTTCTGTAAGTTGCAGTATTTATTTGTGCACAGCAAATAGCCGCAGTATCAGGGCCCAGATCTTGCTATGCGGAACTGGCACAGAAGCAGTCCTTGGAAAATGTTTTCAAATGAAAATTACCTAGCCACAGCCAGTTAGAAGAAAAACAACCAGCTATTGAAAGATATCAGAATTGAAAAATCATTAGCATCCACTCATGGCGCTTTACTAGTCAAAATGTATTAGAGATGCTTGTAATAAAATCTTCTATAACAGAATTGCTTCAGAATTCAAACACAATTTATTTTGAATCAAAACTAATAATGAATATCACATGAAGTGCAAATAAGGCATAAATGTCATGTGTTGTAAAAGACAATCTTCACCAACCACCTAAAAGAGAGTATCTGTTACACAGACTTAAACGAAAAGTTAACTAGGGATTTTGAGTAGCAATCATGTTACATTTCATAATTATGTTTTTGTTGACTGTAAGTACCTAAAAGGATTTCTCGTCCAAAGCTAAGACATTAGTTACAGCTTTTCCTTATAAAAACTTCAAAAAATTCAAATCAAACAACTGAATAACCCTTTTAGGGCAGAACTATGTTTATGTGCTATTTACATAGTAGTTACTGACATATTCAAGAAAAACATCCTGGCTCATGAAACTGTCATGTAATCACTCTAAACATTTCAACTCCGTGTGTGTCTGGAGTTTCTGAAGTGTGTTGATGTAATGTAAGACATGCATGTTTCTTCTGATAAAGACATTTGGACCGCAGAAAAGCAAACCTATTGCAGACAGGAGAATCCTGAGGTCTAAGGAGTTTGCAGTTTAGACTACTCTCCCTGGTGCATAACCAAAACCACATTATTAGTAGTACTAGCCTTTCATGAAAATTAACAAAATGTGATCTCTTCTACACCAGGGTTCTTGTTTACTAGGTGTTTGTTTACTATAAGAAACCCGTTCTGGAGCCATAAACAATTATTCCCTCTTAGGATAAACTGTTTATGGATCTGAACGCAGAATCAGCAAGAAAATGGAGATGCTGACACTTCCTTTTACCCAGATCACTTAATGACTGTGGCAGGCTAAGTATTTCTTGTTGCCTAAGGGATTTGAAGGCACGGCTCTTTCGTAAACTACTTAAAATGCCTCAACAAAGTCTAAAATGGGATTTCTATCTCACTCAGAACTGAAGTGTATAAATTCCGGAGCTGAAAAAGCTTTCTTCTATTTCAGGACATGGGAATTTTACAGTATATGAGAGGCTTCACATGACCAAAAATATCAGGCACAGGAACAGTCATTTACTTGTATTTCCTGTAAGGAAATTTCAGTTCAGAAGATGCAAGTACAGAATCTAGTATGATGGACTGCCCTTGCATTCAGGGTGCCTTTAATAAGCCAGTAAGTGTAGGTACAGAGCAATGCCTGAGTCATTCCTACCTGCACTCCATATCCTAAAAGGGAAGTTGCAATCAGAGTTCAGATGATGCTTCAGTTTTGAACATTTAGGGAAAGAACCTTTTCTTTTTGAACAGGACATTGCTAAGTTATCCATTGGGAGGTTAACAAAGAACCAGTTCATTCAGAGATCTTAGCAAATCAGTCCAAATTGTTACCATTGTCATTAAACAGGGAGTTAGAGAAAGCTAACGAGACTCTGAGTTCTTTCTGAATGAGTATTCAGAATAAAGTTAAGAGGGATAAGGTACCTGGAGAGTAGAGAGGTGGTAGTTGGTAGAGGAAAGGCTAGTTTTTATTTTAGGGATGATGCTAATACATAAGAATAAACATTTCTCCAGAGAAAATATCTTATTCAAGCATATTTTTCTATTTAATCCTTCTGGGTTACACTGCCATTGATCTCCACATGAAGCCATAGGTTCAGTTTTTTCTTTAACATGCATTCCACTAACAGAGGCTTTCATGAACTTTCTGATTTGCAGGTAAGCTTATGAGGTGCTATAGCTCTATGACAGCTCTGTCTCTCCTTTGCTGGCCATGGCTCACCGGGAAGCCTAGCACAGCAAGTAGCAAGACCCCTGAGAAATCCTCCTGTGGGATTAATGGAAAAAAATTTATTTGTGGCTTCAAATCTATGGTACCTTATGTGTACAGGTCCTGACCAGAAAGACAACTCCTTAGATCTGTTGCTGGTATTTCTATTTATTTTACCCCAGAGGATGACTTCAGAAAGACAACAGATTTGTGAACTACAAATGAACAGGAAACCGTCAGAAATACTGTAATGTTCCAAGCTGTGTCCCATCCAATTTAATGTAGGAGGGGGAACTAGCTGTAGGATGTTGGGAATATTTAGATTTAGTACTTATATATCTGTTAAAAGGGCTTTATTAAACAGTAGAAAAGCCCACAAACTCTGCATTAAAAATTCCCTCTTTCCTTTTTCATTGCAAGAGGACTTTGGTTTCCATTTTTTCTAATAGTAGGTCCTGAAATTGCAACACTTGAGAATCCAGTAGATTCTTTTTTATTTCATAAACAGTACATTTACGTAGAAAAATAACCATTATTTCTGGCTCCACTGTCTTGTGGTTAGTCTTTGGTGACACAGAAAGTGTGAAGTCTTTACCTGAGGGGCCATAACTATTTGCAATTTAACAATCAACCTGCCAAAACACAAAAACAAGCAGAACACAATCAACTTGGTTTGGAACTTACAGGTCCAACAAAAGTATAAAGGCTTAAAACATTTCAAACTAAACATTCATTTTCGACTAAAGTTACTATAAAATTTGAATACATGAATTTCAGTCAGAAGTTTTCATTACAGAGGCTCCAGTATAATGGTATTAATAAGCAAACCAAAAGGAACAATGAAGAATTTATTACAAGAAAGAGAAATGAAAATTTAGGAACACTCAAGACTATATAAAGTGTACCTAGTTTCATACATTACCTAGATCTGTGCTAGTCTCTTTTTATCTGCAGTGAACCAAAGGCAAGTTTTCTCTCAATTTAGCCTACTGAGTAAACCAATCATCTGTGTTAATCTTGACACAACTAGGAAATAATTTATTCAACTACAATTTAAAAAGTGTGTTTTCTGTTTCAGGAGCAAGCTGATCTTTCTAAAACGCACTGTTCAGAAGTAGCAAACCCCAGGTTTATGTCTTTGTTTTCTTAAAATATATCCCTCCCATAACACTGATTAACAGTGCTGAAAAGCACTGATGATTATTTTGATCACTAGTGGCTGATGTCAGTCCACCAGTCAGCTTTTTAAAAATTTTTATGTTGTCCCGTTATTGTAAGAAGGATTCAAGATCTGTTTAAGTTCCTGCATCACACATCAAGCCCAAGCTTCATTTGAGCAATATGGCCCTGGTAACACTTAAGTAAATAAAACTGAAAGCTGGCATCAGACAATCAGATATAAAGGATGTGCAAGGCTGGACAGTTCTTGTGACAGGTAAGTTTTTCACTACTGTTTCCTCTTCTCTGGTTTCTAAAGTTTCAGATCTAAAAGCTATTTTAGCGTGCAGTTACATATGAGGATGTAACAGTAGATCTACTTTAGGTCTATGATAATATTAGCAAGTGTCAGCATGTGTGTATGTTCAAATTGTTAACAACACAAAGTAGCTATTTCTTCAAATGAAATGATAATGAGAAGCTACCAGCATACATGCAATTCACAAAATCACAGAATCACAGGATTGTTAGGGTAGGAAGGGACCTCTGGAGGTATCTAGTTCAGTCCCCCTGCCAGGGCAATGTCACCTAGAACAGGTCACACAGAAAGATGTCCAGGTGGGTTTTGAATGTCTCCAGAGGGAGATTCCGTGACCTCTCTGGGCAGCTGTTCCAGTGCTCTGCCATGCTTAATGTAAAGATGTTCTTTCTCATGCTGAGGTGAAACTTCTTCTGGTTTAGTCTATGGCCATTGTTCTGTGTCCTGTCACTGGGCACCACTAAAAAGTGCCTGGCACCAAGCTCTTGATACCTGCCTTGGAGATATTTACATGCATTAATGAGAGCTCCTCTTAGTCTTCTCTTCTGATGGCTGATGAAAACTCAACAAGAACCAGTAGTTTGCACTTCTGAGCTGCATCAAAAGCAGTGTGGCTAACAGACAGAAGGAGGTGATTTCCCCCCTCTACTCTGTTCTTGTGAGACCCTATCTGGAGTGCTGCATACAGCTCTGGTATGCAAGGACATGGAACTGTTGGAGCAAGTCCAGAGGAGGGCCATGAGGTTGATAAGAGAACTGGAGCACCTCTCCCACAAAGACAGGCTGAGAAAATTAGGGCTGTTCAGCCTGGAGAAGAAAAAGTTGCATGGAAACCTCATACCAGCTTCCCAGTATCTGAAGGGTGCCTGCAAGGAAGCTGGAGAGGCATTCTTTTCAGGAATTATAGTGATAGGACAAGGAATAATGGGTCCAAACTGAAAGAAGGGAAACTTAGGTTAGATGTTAGGAAGAAATTCTTTACTGTGAAGGTGATGAGACCCTGGAACAGGCTGCCCAGGGAGGTTGTGGATGCCCAAACCTGTCAAGTGTTCAAAAGCAGGTTGGATAAGGCCTTGAGCAACCTGTTCCAGTGGGAGGTGTCCCTGCATATGGCAGAGGGAACTGAGACTAGTGGATCTTTAAGGTCCTTTCCAACCCCTTAACATTCTATGTTTCTATGACTCTGTAGCTGCTGCAGCCCCTCCTCACAGAAGAGATACTCTGGACCTCTCATCATCTTTGCAGCCCTCTGCTGGACCCTGTCCAACAGTTCCTTGTCTCCCTAGCTACTGAGGTGCCCAGAACTGGACTCCAGATGCGGAGCAGTCCAGATGTGGTCTCACTAGGGCTAGGGGGGAGGATCACCTTCCTCAACTTGCTGGCCACACTGTTCTCAATGTACCCCAGGATACCCCTAGCCCTCCTGGCTGCAAGGCACACTGCTGGCTCACAGTCAGCTTGTCGTCCAAGTCAACTTGTCGTACACCAGAACTCCTGGGTCCTTGTCTGCAGAAAGCCCCTGATCTGTACTGGTACATGGGGTTATTACCCCCCAGGTGCAGCACTTGCCCTTGTTTAACCTCACTTGCCCTTGTTAAAGCTTTCTGGGTTTCTTTCCAGGCAATTTTCTAGCCTATCGAGGTCCTGCTGGATGTCAGCATGACCTTCAAGTGTTATCACCAGCTCTGTATCATCATATTGTGTGGATTTTTCATCCACTGACGAGATCCAAATACAAAATTCACTGCTCCAAGATACAAGGCTGGTTTGTGAGTATGTAAAGTTCTTTGGACCCATAAATGAACGAATGCCATATATTCACATCTGTAAGCAGTTTATCATCCTTGACATACACAGACGGGCAACTTTAGAGAGGTAATTCAACTAGAGTCCAATGTAGGCAGCTTATGTAAATTAGACACATTACACATGGAAAATTTCAGCTTCTATTGTACCTTTATTCTGCATTCACAGCTAGACCTTATGCCTCTCTGGACATCCTAAGTGTAAAATTCTCAAATATACATCAAGCTTACACACTGTAGTTTTTGAGTACTCATGAAAAAACACAAACAATGAAGGTGAAACAAGTATTATATAGTTTGAAGGTTGTGGTATCACGCTAAAATAATGTACTTCTACTTGAATTACCTGTTCACTTTGCTAGGATTTATCAGCCCTGTATGACAGGATGAACTGAAGTAACCTACAGTTTAAGGACTGTTTACATGAGCTGACAACAAAGAATAATTGTATTCATAGGATAATTTACATCTCTATGTATTTGAACAGTTACCGTTTTTTCCCAAGCATTTTGAAATAAACACCATTGCGTTTGGACAATAAGTTGTGTTGTGGTTTTGAAATTGTATTTTCTGCTTAAATAATTAAGTAAACCCACTAAAACCATGTGCTGCTCCCCCTCTCCTCTCCCGTCCACCCCAAGTACACCAGAGAGGGGAATTGGAGACAAAAAGGAAAGGATTGTGGGTTGAGGTAAGAACAATTTACTGGAAACAGCAATGAGATAAGGAAACAAACAGTAGCTATAACAACACCAATGATAGAGGGTACAAGAAAAGTAACTTTTCACAAGAATCCTCCTGCCCAACAATAACAATACAGGACGGCTCTCTGCCATGTTTATTCGTCTGAAGAAGGCCCTTCTACTTTAGAGACAGTCCCTTCCCCCAGCCTGTGGCAATGTTGTGAAGTGGTTCAGAATAACCTCCACGTCCACGCCATGCCCTCTCCTGGCTACTGCAAAAATTAATCCTGTCCTGGCCAGAACAAGGAGAAATTTTAATTGATATTGCTAGGGGATGAGGCAAATTCATCACCTAACACGATATACTGCATGATAAACATATACATCCCATGAGAAGAAACAGCTATGACCCGACTAATTCACTTTTTTCTTTAAGCAAAGATTGTGACATAAGTTTGTTGGTGAGCAGTGACTGAGACAAAAATAGGAGGAACAGCACTGTGTAAATGTTTCAGCTGTTTTTCTTAGACAAAACAGCAGAGCAAAGGGAAGTACTACAAATAGCAAAAAAAAATTGCACTGGAGTGGTCTGCTCAACACCAGGGTACTTAGATGGAGTGTAAATGACAGCATTTTCACAAGGAATATGTGCCCAATGTTTACCATGGCAACCTGGCATTGGACCAAAATGGAAAATTGACCCTGAGGCAACAGCAAGTCCACAGAGATACTCTTCTGTTATCTGAGACAGCATTGTGTGACTGCGATTGGTGTTATACGAAGCTGGCAAGTGAAGGTTTTAGAATTATGCATGTATGGCTACCAATAAAATGTACCTAGCATGAATGTTTTCTGCACTATCATGAAGAGTCATCTACTTAACTGGTCCTGCATGGCTTATTTCAATCTTTACCCTTAAAGACAGACTTTACAAATAAACTGTCTTCCCAGAGAACAAGTGACAAGTGATAAAATTTGATTTCCGGGGACTATGGATAAAGTAATATGTTACACCTCAATAGAATCCACAAGAGTGGGTACATTTTGTCTTTCTCCCTCTGGTGTTCAAAAATAATCTTCATTACTTTGCCATTTTGTTGCAAAAATGGCAAAAGCAACAATGGTACTCTTCATGGTAAAAAAACCAACAAATTAAGCCAAAAAAATCCCACTGTATAGTTATATAGAGTAGTAATAGGGGAAAAAAAGGTAATTAAAATCATCACTGCATAAAATCAGCTTGTCAGGGAGTGATTAAAAAATTCATGCTAATGATGACCTGAAAATGGATCACAGTTTATTAATTTTGTCTCAAGAAAAGGCCCAAGTGAAATATATTATAAATTATATTAATTATATATATAAATTCTCATTTACCCTATAGCTAAACAACTGGCAAGAAAAGTCCCCTCCCCAGTGGTGTTAAGTCACTCTATTTAGAAACTTTGAAAGAATCAGAAAGTGCAACACAGCTGAACAGCAGAAGAAACATGCCAAATGTCTTTTTGAACTATTTTCTTCAAAGAATTTCTTACAATGCTTCACTGACAGTGGATGGTTCTCCTAGCATAAGCAGTCTATTTCAAGTTGCTTTGAAATTCTATCTAAATAATCAAATAATAATTTAGTTTTTTGTGATTTTGTATCAAATCTTATTTTGAGTAAAAGAGGTATTTCACGGAGAAATAATCTTGTGAAAAGAAGCTTAAGAGTTTTGAAGAATAATCTAGTAGAGGAGGAAGAAATGCTGCAAAATCCACTGCAGGCGATAAATACAATGAAGAACAATCTTAAAAAAATGATGACCCATAATTCACACGAAAATGAACTAAAAAGACCCTACCATTTAAAAAGCACAATACCCATGGTCTGTGAGATTTCAGTCCTAAGGAAATGAGTTGTGACTACTAGAGACTTTCTAGTCTCTAGTAGTGAAAGAGGATCAAGAAAAGATTCAAGAGAAGGCTCAAACAATTTACTCTAGTTTGATGCAATCTACAAATATATTTATGCTGTTTATTCCAAAAGACTTCTGAAAGAAACAGGACCTTTGCAAAAATTGCAAGTTGCTATTTAGGAACAAATGCAGCTATTTATATTCAATGCTATCTTAACAATAAAATTCTGCCCCAGTTACTTCTCAATGAGCTACAGCAGACATATTTCTGTAGCAAGCAGACAACAGTACGTATTTCAATATAGATATTAAAACATTACATTAGATAATGACATGAGAATTACCAGTGCCTGCTAAAAAAGATTGCCCAGAGCAGTTGTGGATGCCCCATCCCTGGAAGTGTTCAAGGCCAGGCTGGACAGGGTGTTGAGACTCCTGGCCTGGTGGAAGGTGTCCCTGTCTGCGGTGGTTGGGGGTTGGAACTAGATGATCTTTAGGGTCTCTTCCAACCCAAAGCACTCCATGATTCTATGAATTCACTTGAGACACAATGCAGTCATTGATCACAGTCAGCATGGGTTTACAAGGGAAAGTCCTGCTCAACCAATTTAATTTCCTTCCAGCTTTAAAATTCAAAGTCAAAGCTGTGCTCTGATTTTATTGTTTTAATGTATTAAAGATGCATAGATATCTTTAAAAGTATATAGCAAAGAAAAATCTAGTCCACTGACAACAGCACATGGAAACACATTAATTGCCCACAGTATTTATTTACCTCAGTGCAAAACCAAAGGGGTGATGGAAGTGAAACACAGGCCACAAGTGAGCCTGACTGAACAACCTCATGCATTTTAAAATTTTTGTCCAAGTTCAGTACTCCAGGGAGAGAAATACAGCAAATGTGAATAAAATGATAATGACAACACAATATACTCTTGACTAGCTTTATACTTAGACAGTTTCAGATAACCTTACAGGATTGCACTGAGCAAATGTTCTCTGTTAAATTACAAAATACCACCTTCATTTATGTTCAGACTTTGATAATGTCTATTCTTTCATTGCTGTAGTCACATTCAAGGTGATCTTTATGAGATCCTTTCAAACAGTGTATTGATGCCATTCCCAACAACGTTTTAGGCAACCTTAAGTACTAGCCAAGAATAAACACAAATCCTAGTCAAATCAAGGCCTTTTAGAAAGTAAATTATTTTTTCTGTTATGCGTGGCATATCTGCCTACAGTATTTTCCTATTATGAACTTGGCTCCCAGCTATGGCATTCATTCATAGATAAATGCCATCCCCATATATTTTAAGTAACATTTTCTCCTTCATATTTTCTTCCAATGAAAATAATCACTGCTTCTTCACAGGATGTAAATATTTTCTTTATAACTACAGTGTGAAACTGAAGCTGGTTTTAATCATTGTGTCAATGAAATTCTGCTTAGCAATGACAGAGATCTTGTTTCCCCAGTGCAGTAACTGATTACTGCCTTCAGACTGGGCAGCAAAGGAGCCCAGTCTGAAGGCAGGATTGTGTACATAAAAATGTTTACAAGAGGCCCATATTGTAGGTCACTGTTTTTAGCAAGGCCCAATTTAAGAGACCTGAACTTTGCTGGAATAACTAAAATAGCTTATTAAAGAATTTTAACTGTCTTAGACTGCACAACAGTGGATACATGAACCACTCGGAAAGCAGAATGCAACCATCTTTACTGTCTATTGTTTAGCTTTTTCATGACAGGTGGATGGAGTGAGGAGAACTTGGTTCTGTGAAACATTAACGATGAGCTGCCTTATCCTCCCTTCCACCCATAAACCTGTGCCATAGTAAGAAGCAATCAGTATGTACTCTACTATTTAGCACGCCTTCCTTTGCTATGGGGTAGCTCCTGCCACCCTTAATCTTCAGTTCACAACTCTAGTAACATTGTCTACGCTTGCTGGTGTACATATATAAAACTGCTTGAAGCTCAGTTTTTCTTTGCAAAAGCTCAGTAACGATAGCATTCTGAAGCTTCACATACACTTTTTCTCTCAATAATTACCATTCTAGATGCACTCAGTTCAAAGTAAAAGAAGTGAGTTTGTTTGTCCCTTTTAGCTTTGTAAACGCAAACACCCCTAGTGTTTCAGTGAATCCTTTTTGTACTGTATACTATCACCTGGATAGTGCCTTTAAAACAGGAGCCTTTAAAGTGACATCTTCTGTTACAGTCATATCGTGTCCCACAACCTCCTTCATCTCGTGTCCAGCCCTTGGCACGAAATTCTCAATCCTTATGCAGGTGACACACAGAGATCAAGGAACTGTCCTTCAGTTAATGGAATTAGCCATACAATATCTAGATCTCACTTTCTTTTTTTTTTTGATAGGAATTGCAGGCTTGACTGGCAGTGCAGTTTTTAACAAAAGAATTTCAAGTATCAGTTGCAGAATGTGACACACTTTTCACTCAGGCAGGTGAAATGTGGCTAGAACCATGTAAGCAATTCTGCTCTAATACCTGGGAAGATTTTTTTTTCTTTAAAAATTGTAGCTGTAGCATTTGCTAACAAAATGCCTTGCCTTTGAGCAGTGACAAAAATAAACTCTGGAATTTTGAAATTCAGCAACAGCAGTGACAACTAGAATACCCTTTTCTACATCTCCTCAGTCCTAACCAGATGGTTGCTCTTTTACCAGTTTGTCCCTAGGTCTACAATGAGCAGAGACCTCATTAAAGCTCACAGTGCCTAGCAGAAGACTTCAGCTTGGTGGGCATAATCTGATTTTTGTAAAAAATACATCACAGTGACAACTTAAAGCACTAAAAGATAAAATCTGGATTTTTTTTCATGCAGTGCTATGTCCCACAGAGAATTTTAAAAATACGTATATTCAGCTTTTCAAACATAGACCATTTTTTATTTACTTCCTTCTGAAATGAGGCCAAATCACATATCTAAAAAAAAAATTTATCTTACACCCATCACAGAAAAACAGCTAATTAAATGTTAAAAGCAGAAGTCATTCAACTATTTGGTAGAGTGCCAGCTGTACAAGGACACATGCATTTTTATTTCTTGTAACCAGTTAGATGTACTGTAAAAGATTTTATTACAAAATCTGCAAGCCATGACAACTAATCATACACTTGTTGGGTTGTGTGAGTAGCTATCAGATGCCACGAGCTGTGTATTGAACCCCAATGATGCAGAAGCCATCCCCAATGATAGTTTTGAATTTCCACTTGCACCTATATTCCCTCCTTTACACAGGTACACTTGTACATATAAAAGTGTAAATACATGGAGATTTGTCTGTATATCCCTGTGACCACAAATTCAGTTTCAGCAATCGATGATTATTGGTCAATAACCCAATGATTACTTCTTAGCATAGTTGTTACTTATGCTATCATGCATGCAGAATGAATACGTAAAATGAAATTAGGTGGCAGGCTTGATTCTTTAAACTTCCATATTAGGTATACTCTTATAGATTCATTATATGTATATCGGCTCAGTACTAAGAAGTTTTTATTAAAATATCATGAAAAAGACGCCTGTTTCTATTGAATCAAATGAAAGGATAATGGGATGCAAAAAGGATCTTTATCTGCCTGACCTATGGTCCCTCAGCTACAATTTCACTTTCTGAACAACAGTTTCACATGTAAAACAGATCATCACCTGTTTATTTCAGAAATTCATTGTGGTACTATCAGGTAATACAAACAAAATAAAATATCTAAACAAACCTATTTTATTTTGAATTGACATTGTAACCGTGATCAACAATTTAATAAATTAATTGATTTGAGGACTTACTACATACAAATAGCTACAAACAGCTACATAAACAAAAGTTATCCAAAGAAGAAAAAGGTTTAAGAAAGCAGTAGGAGAAAAGGATGACGATGTAGTGTATTACAGATTCTTGGTGATATTTCAATATATCAGCTTAACAGTACTTCTCACTTGCATCATTCAGTAAAAGAATTCAGACCATGCATTTCATACAGAACAGAGGTCCATGCAGCTCACTTCTGAACAGTTCTTACCACATTTTCAGTACCTTAAGAAAAAGATTTAAGAACTCAGTGAGCTACACATTTAATTTTCAAAAGAGTTCACAACATCCATGGCTTCCTGCCATTCCACAGAAAAAATTCACCCAGATCCACTCTCTAAGATAGAGTGAACTTTGAGGATTCATAGTATTTGTACAATTAATATTTTATAGGTGATAAATTTTAATAACTCCCAGAGACATGACTGAACGCTCACCAGAGGGTGGGCTCAGTCATGCCTACAGTAGTAGACAAATGGGGTCAAGCTGCCATTCCACATTTCATCACATTTGACTTCCTCAGCTCTTAGATTCGGTTTTAATGCACCTCAAGATGCTGCTTAACTTGCTTTTTTTTCTAGCTGAGGAAGAACACTGAATTTGATAAGGCCAGTAAATATGAATTTGAGAGTCATGCTCACCTAAACATCTGTTTCCTAACAGGAAGGAGAGGAGACTCTGAATTCATCCCTAGCTCTAGAGGCACTCCCAATCTCTTCTGGCAATTTTTTTGCTAAGTGTCCAGGAATCTGGTGTAGCAGGTTTTCAAGATCCAGAAGTGCCACTGGAGTCACAGTCAACTTTCCAATGTCAACTAAACAAGTGGATGCAAAAACTGTAGAACAGGCAGCACCTAAAATTTCTCTTGTCATTCCAGTACTGATTTTGAATACAGAAGAACATTTGGAGTGTCTACAGCACATGGCAGAGCTTGACAACCGAGAGGAAAGGTCTAATCTGGTCCACCCCATGGGCCTAGCACAATTGTCATGCAATATGGAGCCCAGGAGAGCTGCTGATGCATCTTTCCTCTAACAACCGTGATCCAGTCATAACTTACCAACCTATTTCAGCTTCAACTGGAGAGAGCCTCCTGCCCTATATTCCCTCCAGACCCCATGCTACATTGGTATTCAGGCATGCAGTCTCAGTGGGGAGGGAGACGTATCCCCTTCCTACCTGCAGTTTCGTGTGGATTCAACCATAAAAAAGCAAAATTCAAGTGCCTGTCATCAGCAGTACTAATAAAACAAATATATTGACTAATGAATTTTAAATACTTCCACAGCACCCCACTCACAGTGTTCACATACCAAAGCCTTTATTTAGAGATGCAACCTTTTTTCCGCAGAAGAGTAGGTCAGGTAGCTAACAGACACAGATTAATATCTGAAAATACTTAACAGTGAAGTCAAGAAGCTGAAATTCCGTTTTGTAATATGGACCAAGTCTGAAATACTGATTTTCCTCAGGGACTGGTCATAATAAAGAAAAACTTCAAAAGTGTTTTCACTTAAGCAAGAAACTACACTCAGTTTATCAATTCTACATCATTATGAAAAAACCTGTTACTTTGAATTTGTTTCACAATAGGTGTCTACGTGTTACTGGGAAACATTTTAGGTAAAGAGAAACAAAACAGATAAGAAAAAAGGATTACAAGGCTTGAATGAAACCCCAGATCCACTTTAGTTCTGGGTAAGCAATGAAAAATCGCTTTATTACTGGTATTCACACTGCTGCCTACCTAAGATCAGGTTAACTACTACTACTAACTTAAACCTTCAACATAAAAGGATTTAACACTGAGAAAAAGTCTCTCTAATTCTCTTACCTCTATATATGGCTCCAAGGTGCTTACCAAAGAGCTTCCACCACTTAACCATGGGTATGCTTGCAATCACAGTAATTGCTCCACCTCCTTTTTGCCTTCTCTCACATTGTTACAGCTTTAGACTCACTCAAAATCCTTCTACTGCAATTAAAACTTTTTGTGGTACCACCCACTTTGTATATACCTCTCGTTCTTCTAAAACAGAGTGTCTAAAAAAGGCTCATAATTAATGTTTTAATTAATTTATTCTCTGGACCTTTTATCTCCATTGAGGCAGTGATGTAGCTAGATCTGGAAGCAGAAAGCCAAAACATGGAATGACTTGCCACTTGAATGGTTATGTAATTTTAAGTGTTTATTATCAACTAGATACATTTTACTCCTTCAGGACAACTGTGAGACGTGACTTGCATTGCAGCCCTTTCACAGATGGAAGGCTCCACTGTGCAGAGGGCATAATCCCAGGCTAAATGCACCTTTCCACAAAGTCTAAAGGAAAACCCTGAAGTAATCACTATATGAAAACAAAATACAGAACTTAGGTTCCTATGTAGTATGTTCAAGGATGGCAGGACGCTATGATTTCATTGTTTTCAATGCAGCAATTCCACATACCACAAACAATTCTCTCTATGGAACAGACATTTGAAAGATCATCTTAACTTTGAAAAACTGTTGCAACAGGAAGAAAAATACTCTCTTCTCCTCCAAAACTATTTGTTTTGCCAACCTGTAGAAGGTATAGGAAACAAATAAACGTTAAAACTTAAAAATAGTTAGACAGTAAAAAAGTGTACTTCCAATAAAACAATAAATACTATTTTATACCTCCTCTAGCTCTTACATTGCACTTTCAGAGACAGATTTTGGTCTGTTGTGGTCACAGAAATTGAGTTCAACTTCTTTGTTTTGGATTTAATAACTTCAGGCATAACCAGCATAACCAAGATCAGAGGCTGATGAAATGGCTTGCCCAAAGGCAATCATGGATAAAAAACACCAAAGAAATCAAACCTCTGCAGGTCCAGTCTCCTCTCAGTTAGACATCATTAATGGAAAATGCAGAGTATCATATGATTCACTGATGAAGCAAAACACTGCATTTTTTAAGTGTTCCTGACTTAATATTTGGACCACATTGAACCATCTCATGGTCTAATAGTGTCATCATTCATGCTACAAAATGCGCATGGCACACACGTTATCTTAAGATAGGAAATACCAGAAATAATTTTCCCCTCTGGTGTGCACGCATTATGATACAGCTGTGAATTACAAGACTCAATTATTGTTTGCCACAGAACTCTACCTCACTTAATACACAGGGTGAGTGGTGTTCATTGAAAAACAATGAGTCAATAGCTTGTTTTCTGCTCTCTGTTCAGTGTTTGGCCTGGAGTCTTATTGACTACACATATGACATGATATTGCTCTAAAGACAGAATTCTTAATTTTCTCATTAGCCTTTTTTGTTTTTTAAAAATATTCACTGGTATTCTAAAATTTAAAATTATGAATATACTTATTTTTACAGTATATTAATCAGATAAGCATGTGCCAATTTTAGAAAGCAGCAGCTGAGGAACAGGGAGACTAAAGTAAAAGAAGTAAACTTCAGGAGCTTCCTTCATTCAGATGATTTACCTTCTAAGATGCTGATTTGTCAGCTGTGTATGAAAACAATTTTGATGAAACCTAAAGAATGTGTTAATTTTAAGATATTTGTCATTTCCCAACCACCAAAAGCTACAGAAAAACTAGCTACCAAGTAAGAATGACACTCAGCTACAATAAAAGAAGTGAATGTTTCAAGTCTCTCGCAGACCTCAGGCAGGCAGCACCAACTCCTGACCAAAAATTCCAAACAACTAGCCATCTACTAACCATGAAGCAGTTGTTTCTACAGCACATGTGCAAAATACACTGTCCCTGGGGTGAACCTCCATGATAATGAAAGAATATGTATGTCTGTGAATCAGGGAACTCTTACCAAACCATCGGTATTTTACAGAATATCTCAAGGGAAGGGACCCGTAAGGATCATCAAGTCCAACAGCCTGCTTCTGGAAGGACTATATAAAACTAAACCACACAGTTACAAGTCGTTCAGAGGCCCCATGAGCTCTGGCAGTCTTGGTGCCCTGTTCCAGTGACTGACCATGGTCTCAGTGAAGAACTTCTTATTCACATCCAATCTGAACTTCCCCTGACTCAGTTTCATTCCTGTGCCTTGTGTCCTGCTGCTGGTTCCCGAAGAAAGAAGACCAGTGCCTGCTTTTCACCTGCCCTAAGAAGACACAGATGGTGATGGGGTCACCCCTCAGCCTTCTTTTCTCCAAGGGGAACAAAACAAGTGACCTCAGGTGCTCCTCTTGTGTCTGGCAGATGTCCTTCTAGGAACGAGGCACCCTTACACAGTACTTAAGGTAAGGCTGCTTCAGTGCAGTGTAGTCTGCTCCAAAGATGATGCTAAGGGCTAAAAAGCATTTCCCTCTCTTGCCCCATTATGTTAATATGTCTGATGATTTGGACAGCTTGGGGTACAGCATAGTTCTTACAAAGCAAGTCAGGACATGGTGAATTGCAGCATGGGGGGGCATGAATGCCTTGATCAGCTCTGACTTAAAAAAGAGAGACTTAATCAGCTGAGAAGACTGCAATAGTAAATTACTAGATTTGGTTCCAAATTAACTTTGGAGTCCCTCTAAGCTGCCATATACAGCGTGTTATATGCGCTTGCTAACACAACAGGCATATCTACGCCTGTAGATAGGGAAAAACAGAGCAAATTTGAAGAGCTTGGTTACTGGGGTTAGCAGTAACCCAGTTCAGTTTTGGTCATGGCTCAGGTTGGACAATATGATGTACTATTCTCAAATCTTCGCTCTGTAAATTAAATTCTTTACTAAAATTTTCCAGGAGCACTTATTGATAAGGAAATTGTCAGTTTTAGGGAAAAATATTGGTCTGAATTAGTCAAATTTTACAAAGCTATCATCAGTTGAAATTGGAGTCCTATGATATCAGGATATGACACTGATTTTATACACACACATTAATGTAAAGTGTGTTTGTGCAAACAAATAAGAGGTGTCACATCTACTAGGAATACAAATATTTTAAAACATTAGATTATCACTGTAAGTTAATACTGGTATGTCGGTAGAGGACTATAAGGAAACAACTTAGTTTGAATGACACATATATAATTTGCTGGAGAGTTACTGTTGGACTTGTCAGCAGACCTTAAAGGGGAAATTATTACTGTCATTGTTATTCTGCAATGTAAATGAAGATCACGTCATTCATGCATTATGAAGTAGATTTTAACATGCTCTTTCCTCAGGAGACTTCACCTACAGGTTTACAGAGTGACCAGTAAATGGAACACAGGTTCCAGAGGCAGCTGAGGCAGACAGCACACACTTGCCCTGGTCAGTGCTTTATGAGGAAGGCTGCTGTGTTTGTTTAAGAGCCCAGCCCTAGCAGAAGATGAGTGCTGCAGCTTGGCCAAGGCTCCTGGCCCAAGGCTCCATGGCCGTGCCCTCAGCCTTCAGGCTACCCCAGTACTCTGCTGTGTGGTCAGCTACGTATCCACTGCCGGACTGGGCACATGGGCAGCTGCCAGCTGCACACTCCCAGGATGTGCAACACTCACCAGCTCAGCACGAGGGGCAGTGCCACCAGGTCTGGGGGCGCCCAATGCAATACTTTGTTCAGCATGTTGGCATCTGCGGCTGCATTTTCCACTGCTCGCTATGCTGCAGAGTGGTTTTATAAACCACTTCAAGAGCATTTGAGGACAAAAAAGGCTTGTATTTTCTCTCTCCTGTCACCACATTCCCGTAATGCACAACACATTTGTTCAGGGATTCATTAGCAAAGCACTCTTTAACATTAATCTAGAGAAAAAAATCCAGCAGTGGTTCCTTAAGCTATTGCTCCATTAACACTGGGAGTTACTAGTCTGCAGGCTGGAGATTGCAAAATGCTTTGTCCTTTCTACTTTGCAAAGCATTATAACTCATTAACAAGCCCTTGCTAATTGAATTTGATTTAGTGTCAACACTGTCACAATCACACAGAAGCACACCACTAAAATTTCAATCCTGCTTGCTGTGATCATTAAGTCCCATTGTCAAACAGAAGCTCTGCCTTTGTGGTGAAGGTTGTCAGATCAGACTCAAAGGGGTTCTGCATTTCAGTCGCTATGTGAAATATATAAAAAGTGACAAAGCTACCACCTCAAATGTAAGATTAACAATTTTCATTAGTTAAAATTACATTAATAAATGCTGCTGTTGGCTGCTTCTTCTGTTTCTGATCTCAGTTATCCTCTTAAAAACACAAAACCCTGTAGACCAACAGGGATTTGAAAGAATGAGTGTGCTGGGAAAATAAGTGGGTTTTTTTTTCCATAGAAATCTCCTTTCAAATAAACAGAACAAAAATATGGAAGGAAAAGGTAGATTCAAAGTATGTCACTGATAACTACAGATTTTTTATATACTGAATTTGCTGGTAGATTTAGGCTAGATTTTTCTTTTTTGTGGCTCTTTGCCAAATCACATCCATAAGCAGCAGAAAATAGTTTCAAATAGTCTATCTATAGTCTTTAGGTAAACCATAATACCACTACTAGTAATAAAATGAAACAGAAGAAAATTAAACCCTAAGACCAAATATTGTTTAGATTCTCACCCTTAATGAAACCAGAAGGAAAATATTAAATCTGAAGGTTCTATTCAGAGTTGTAAAGGACCATTTGTGGGACTGACCGTCCAAGCTGACTTTCCACTTTGGCACATCACTGACCTACGGAAACACCTTTTGAAGACAAGTGAGCATTCAACCACTTGTATAAAGCAGAGTTTCTTCTCTCTCCCAAGAGAGAAGTTCATGAACCACTGGAGTTCATGATACTCCATAACATCTTTTTATTTTAGTATTTTACATGCAGGCACAAATCTACCCCTCACCAATGTGTGTGTATGTGTGGGGCTTCTCCACCTCAGCAGCAGTGTCATTAAATCTCTTTCTCAAATATCACAGGAAAGTAATATAAATACTGAAATACTAGAGAACTATGAAATCACACTCTTGCAGCTGGGGGACATCTGCCTTACTGGCACCAGGCAATACTGTGAATCTATTGAAATCTCCTCTGGAATCTCACCTGAAAACTAAAAAAGACCCAAACAAACAAAATAAACAATCAATCAAAAAAACCCAAGCAAATGAATAGAAAAAAACAATCAAAAGACTCCCTAAACCCATACTGAGATCTAATGATTTACCACTTTATGTTGATCCTGCTCCTTGTCATTTTCCACAGCTAAGCTCCTGCGTTACAGAAATTCAGTCATTATATCCTCAATTACAGACTATAAAACTTGTATTACAGGATGTCACCCCATTTTTATTCCTATTATGGCCATGTCTGTTTTTCCTATAGTAGATCCTAAACATTCTCCGGATTAATAAAGCTTCTCAATTTTGCTATGTCAGTACATCCCTAATAATCATGCCATAGTCATTAATGGAAATATTCAATAAGGTCAGCACAGCAACTGATGCCCGAGGAACTCCCCTAGAAAAATTATTCTGTTCAGTCCATTATGGTACATCCCTGTCAGCAATGTATCAGTTACTTTCTCTTACATGGAATCCCAAAACCCTGAGATAAAATAAATCCAAGTTCATATTCCACTGGTAACTGCCTATTTATTGTCTACTTGTGCTTTGAATTATATTTATCAAACACTTAAAATTAACTTCAAAAATCCCAAATGACTTCAGAGAAACATTTCTCTCACAAGTAACTAACCCAGAACTGTTCTGTGCAGCTGGACGTAGCCTAAATGTCTCAACTATGAAAAGGTAACCGATAGATTTTTGGAAGTTTTCTTTCTAACATCACTCTTCATTGGTGTCACACATTGAATAATTTTCAATTTTGTAAAATCTCCTCTAGCAAGTTACAGCCCCACATTTTCAAAAGCAATTTTTTTTCCATTTGTTGATACCAAAATGCTATTGCGTGTGGTTTTTTTAAATGCAGAACCACCACTCCCACATCCTAGGAACTTGCTAGTCTTCTTCTTCAACCTAAAACACATATCCAGATGATCCTGCACTCTGTCCTTTCCAGGCAGGCAAAAAGTACAGTAACTTGTCTGTTGGACAGTTCTCTGTCTCATCTATCAGATTCCAAATTTCTTTCTTCCCCTCTGGGCTGGAAATGATTCAGCTTTGGTAAGAGGCAATACTGTGCTGCTTACAGATTGCTTTCACCCAGACTGGCCATTTCCCTCCTCCTTTCATGAATTCTACGGACCCTTATTCTGTGTCTATGAGAACATCCTTCCGTATCAGGGTTTTCACAACAAATTGCTGTCACTTCTCCAGAACAGGCCTGTAAAAACTTAACAACCGGCCTTCTCTGTGTTCCCTTTTCCCTCTGATCCACTTTGAGTCCACAAAAGTGTGCTCGTATTGTCCAAGGTCAGAATAACCTGACTGATCACTTGCTATCTTTCATCCCTATCCTACCTTGTACATAGAGAGATTCAAGATGTGTCTGAATTTTTTTCTCTTTCCCACATCCAAATCTCTGGGTGGGAGAAGAACTCAGAAACCTGTTTAAGCATTTGCTGCCCAAACTACGTGTGGGCTGCTGCCTCACTCCATTCTTGCCACCGTCTAGACTATTCTGTGAAAAAATCTAGTCCTTATGTAAAAGAAGCAGACCAGACGCCTCAGTTGTCTAGTATCTATTTTTAACTTGTGCAACTTTGTGTCATTCCAGTTAGCAACAACTACATGAAGTATAAAAAGATGTCCATTTTTAAGCTGCCAAAATCCAACCACTTACATAAGACATGACTAATTACCAAGAGGAAACCAAACTTCCAGAGCACAATTTTGCTGTTTTAAGTTCTGTGCCATTCTCCCCATCGCCTGGCCACAGGACCTAATTGCCAATTGCCTGACTGGCAATACAGGGATACAAAGACGTGGGTTAAGATCAACAAAGTCATCAGAAAAAAGGCTGCTGTTGATCCTTATTTTGGTTTGATGTTTTCTGGTGTTTCCAAGATTTTTATACCTAATGACTGAATTATCTTTACACTGCAGGATTACAGCTGCTGGTATGGCAGTGCAGTTTGTAAGTAGAAAGTACTTTCCATTACGTTTACAGATAAAAATAGTACACAGTCCAGATTTTTTCAATAGAAATGGCTTTCAAAGAACTGTGAGAGAAAATAAATGTCCTTTTCTTCTGTCCCTCCTAAACATGCATATCCTGATATCCTCTAAAAGGCCAGAAAGGATCACAGAACATTCTGAGCTGAAAGTGGCCCACAAGGATCAAGTCCAACTTTTAAATGAATGGCCCATATGGGGATTGAACCCACAACCCGATATGAGCACCATGTTTAACTGTCTGAGCTAAATTCTCCCTATTTTCAGAAGGAAGATGATGAAAACACCATAATGGGACTGTTTAATACATCTCTTCTGATCTGAAAAGATTTTGCATTAAATGTTTACTGCACCAAAATGTTTTTCATAAGTAAAAAAGATAAAGCATTTATGCATACATTTGAGTTATTGTTTCAATACGACCTTAGTATTTCAACATGACAAAAACTCAAGACAGTCAGAAGTGCAGTTAGTCACAATGGTATTATACGCCCTTAACACTGAAATGGATGTTTCTAAGGTAATTCCTATAAAGCCATACGTCACGTCAGTAAATAAAACAGCAACTCTTAACAAAGAGTAAGTAATTTCAGACTAGCAATCTTATGGTCATGGTATTAATATGCAAGAAACATGTTAGTGAACTGTACTGTATGGTCTAAGTATCATACAAAACAATGAAGATGTATTTTTGCATTCAAGTCTAAGGATCAGAGAGCACCACGGAAAACACTTATGTCTAGAGTTACCAAATAATGCAGAAATTTCAAGAGAACTGCAATCTGAAGTTCTACATGATTGCATCTCAAGTTACATACTTTTACTGGATGTGGTAATTTTTCAAACTTTGCATGTCAACAATTTTGGCACTGCCACAGGGAACCTCCTATTAAAAACATTCCTGAACCTGTTTTTATGGTGAACTGTTCACAAAATAGTTCTCAGGTAGCTACCAGTTTGCTTCAGCATGACAAACTTATCAACACAGCTGGAAGTTGTGATGTACAGCTTGTGAAGTATGAACAAAGTGGAAAGAGCATAGAATGACAGATTGATTTACCAGAATACCTGCTTAGATTGAAAAAATCCCAAAAACGCAAATAAAAACATATGGCTTCATCTCTCTAGATCTGGCAAGCATCATACAAATATATCTGTTCCAAAATGGGGAACTGACACCCAAATCTATGTACAGAATCTTGAAATTGCCAATTGAACTGACAACTCAAGTCACGGAAGAAGACGATCTCAGTCATGCCTGACCAGATGCCTGGCTTCAGCTACTGCAATCCACTGACTGCAAAGGAGTGCTGAAGTTGTTTCAGATGTAGTGGGAAGTTATTTTTCTACCCTGTGAAAATTCTGGGCATTTCACAGGCCTTCTCATTATGTAACAGGAAGTCACCTCACAGAATCTTCTGAGCTGGAAGGGACCCACCACAGGGAACCTCAAGTCCAGCTCTTCAGTGAATGACCCATGCAGGGATCCAACCTGCAACGCTGGTGTTAATTAGCACCATGCTCCAACCAACTGAGCTAACCTCTGTGGTTTAAATTCCAGGTCTCTTTAGAAGCAGTCTATGAAAAACATGTCAGATATATCAGCTTTAGAATAGCTCAGGACTTGGGTAAATCACTTATATGAATGTAACAAAACTTAATTCTCTGTCCTGCTTCTTCCAAGAAGAGATAAAATCTGCCCACTTGTAATGAAGATGATCTCCTCACTACTCATCCACTGGCTATCCTGTCCCATTTAGGGTTATGCTACCTTGAACTAATTTTGAAATACTACTAGCAGTACAGACTCTTAACTACTTTACACCAGAAGTCCATTTGGCTAGCTTACCCTCCAGCATCACTGTTTGCCACAGGAGAAGGTTTTGCTAGTTCTCACTTTCTGTCTTCAGCGCCTTTGTTCTGATGCAGGTATTCTCTCCTTGTAAATGTAGCATGCCTGTTCCCACAGGCAATTTTGATTTTGAATATTAAACATTTTCAGATTGAAAAAAACCCCAAAAACAAGAGAATATGTATCATCAACTCAAGTATTTAGGAATCTCAACCTAACCAAAATCAATTGCTTTTCAAAATTTCAGTTATCAAACTTACTTCACCAATATCGATGCTGGTGCAGGAAAAGTAATTTTTTCAGTACACTGAAATACCACTTTATTTCATAGTGTCATGACCCAGATTTGACTATAAAATATGACAAAATTGAGGACCTACAGGTCCACTAAACTAATGTAGAAGAACATGAAGCAAAGGTTCTTTTATTCCCTCAGACTTTAAAGTATATTTTCTACTTGGGTTTAATATCACTTGAATAATAACACTTCATAGTACTACAACTAGATTTGCCCACTGAGACAAACAGTTTTGGCTTCCAGCTCAGTGTTTATCAACACAGTTTCTAATCACTGTCTGGCAGTTTTGTCTGAGCCCCACAAGTTACTAGGGGACCTATACTGTAGAAAACACAGCTTACAGTTTTCCATTTGCTCTAATTTCCTGCTTTAAATCTAAGCTCTCTCTGAGTGACCAAAATGCTTTTGTGGTGGGTCCCAGTTTGGAGAAAAGCCCAGGCATATCCAGTTACTTAATTAATAACACATCACAGTTATTTCAGAAAATGTCTCTGATTTCTTTAGGCTATAGTGTTTCTGTTAATTGTCTAATAAACTATCACACACCATAAGCCTTAAGAAAAGTGTGGATCATTCACATGTTCTATCTTAATACTATGACAACACAAAAATCCAGTCCATGTCTCCCTCTCTCATGATGTTACAAGCAAGAAAAACTCTGGGGCAAACCCTTTTAAAAAAATCATTTAAAAGAGAAGAAAATCAGACTCTAATTAGAAACTTACAATGGTAAAGCTCAGTCAGAATTATTTTTTCACAGATTGGATATCAAGTAGAATATAGAATGTTCCCATTTTAATGTACTCATGAAATTATTACACACGCTGCATGAAGCTGAATGAATCCCTGTCAGCTGTATGATGTCACACAATCCTAAATGCAAAATTTACAAAATAGCATGAAAAAAACCCAGAATATAATTCCTTTATTTATAGTCTAATTCCTTGGAAATAGGTCAATTCTAGTTATAAAAAGACTGAACTTGGTCCAAAGTTATGTCTTCCCATATACAAAGTCATTGTATTTGTTGATTCTTGTTGACTTTTCATGGTGGAAGATGATTTTGTTTTGGGTTCTCATTTTCTGTTTTTCAGTCTTTCTGACCTGAAGTTGTGGGATGTTCTTTCTCTTATTCTTTAGCACCCAGAAATCACCAAGATGCTTGCACCTATTGTAACACAAAGCATATACCACCCACTGAATCTACCCACTGGGAAGACTGTCTCCATCCATGCAATAACACTAGTACCTGTGTGCTAGCCAACAAAACCTTGGCTGCTCTAAGACTACAGGTCAATGTGATTATTGATTTGCTGATTCTACCACGTATTATACTCCATTTAATAATCTGTCTGGCTGCAACTTGAAACTAATTCAACTAACCTAAAATTTATTTTCCACAGTTACTCTTGCAGAAGGCTAAAGCCATAGAAGGAGAGGCGATCTGTTATTAATGAACAGCTTCATAAATGTCCAAGAAGGTTCACCTGACATGGTTTACTACAGTAGCTTAAATGCTTTATATTGATAAAGAAGCATGCCAGAGCCAATCTGGTTCCATCTAGTGGAAGTTACTTGACTTGTTTGTAATTTAAATGCTTATAAAACATAAGCAACTTTACACTAATTTACACATCTGACCATAACTGAAGAAATCATTAAGCACTGGCCAAATGTATCCGAATATAGGCTAAATAACCCACAGTAGCATATGAAAAAGCGAAAACTTACTTAGGATGTCTGGAGATTAAGCCTAGATCCACAATAAGTAGTTTTGGCAGAATTGGGTTCCCTACCCCACTCTAGTGACAGTTTGAGACTAATTAATACTTCTCAAATGACAAGCACACCACTGGCAGGAAATAACAGGAACATTTTCCTAAAGGTCCTGTTTTTTAAGACTTGTTGTGCTTGCATTGTAATATTAAAAGACTAAGGTAATTTAAAGAAAAAATACTTACCATATTAATTAGATAATGCAAATCTGTGTGTTTACATTAGGTAAGAGGTGTCTATGTACCTGGGTACACTCTTACAGGAACATTCTTCACTGCTCAATTGCAAGCGATGTGAATCACTGCCGTGGGTGAGAGGAGTGAGGGGTGGTCCTGGCCTTCTCAGGTGTGCACTGCACTGCTTGCAAGCATTCCCTACATGTGGAGTACCTTCCAACACCTGCCTGCGACAGTGGGGCCTGTCACCACCCACCTGTGTGCACCCCACCACAGCTGCCTGACCTGTGAAACCCATGCCAAGTAGAACTCCACACTCCAGACTCACACTTGGAGTAGATTAATATTACACTGACCTTAAGGAGCTACTAACTTGCCTCAGCTGAAAGCCTGGCCACGTTTGCTTCTGTGATTTCACATTTGAGAATTACAAGATTAAAAATGTAATTTGTAATTTTTTTTTAAACTGATATAGAAGGTATTAACAAAATCTTGTATAATCTGTTAAATTAGTTACTTCTGAGTTCCATTTTATATAGATTAGATTATTTATGAATACAGTCCTGCTTTTACTGCACACCAGCTGTACAAGGATAATTTTTTTAAATGTCTCTGATGACCACCTCACCTTCCCTGCAAATATTCACCATAAAACATCTTCACAGGGTTCAGAATATGACAGTGACAGCTTGCATGTACAGAGTAACATTTGCCTTTTTTCTGAATTTTTCTATCGTGCATACACAATGCTGAGACTAATGAATTTCATTGTTTGGATCCACAGCATGAATTCCAGAACACTGGAGGCTTAGAAATGCTTGCAGTGAATTTATTCTTCTTGATGACTCGAAGTAGTATTTTGTATTTAAAAAATCCTAGAATGTTAAACAGCAGAAAATTTCTGATTTGCCTTTTTTGGTTTTGTTTTAAATTATGAACAGAAGATTGAAAGCTACAGGCTACTTATTATGAAAAGAAATCTGTTATGTTCTAATTGGAACTTCTGGGGAGAACAAGTGATAGTTCTGTTTATAGACACATTCGTTTTGTCACTTTCCTGTATCACTACATAAAATAAGAAATATTATCATCATCATAATCACATTGACTTTAATTTCTGTAAAATTAATGTAAATTAATGTTGCAGTCACACACAGAAACAAAGCAGTTTTTATCTGATTCATTCATTTTTCAAAAAATGCTGTCTGTGCTGAATTGTATTTAATTTTGCATTCTACCATGTCATACATATTCAGTATCATAACTGCAGACTGAATTTTGATATGTGTTTCTAGGGGCAGAGACGGGAGGACAATGGAGCCTATTTACATTTATCAAAAAGGATTAGCAAGTTTTACTACTGAGACATCATAAATTGTTTTCCAATTCACTACATATGGTGCAGCTACAGAAGTTTTAATAGAATGAAAACTGCTAGATCAAAAACTTCTGAAAGCCTTTTATTAGCAGACACCTGATCAGGTATCCTCTACAGCAGATCAGCCAAAAAACTGCTTTCTGTCACTTTCAGTCCCCGGGCACAAAATACGGTCCTTTTGTACAAGAAATACCAATGACCTGCAGTTCCCTACCTTTCAGGATATTTTAACAGGTAGCTGAAATGTTAGATGACCTGGTCAAAATGGGGGAGTGGAAAAAAAAAACAAGTCCAAAGTGAAATCCAGATAATCAAACAAATCAGATTGAGTGAAGTGAGAGAGAGAGAGAGGATTGTTGGCTGGTACTAATCTGGCAACCTTAACCATGATAACAGACTTCTATAAAAGCAACAAGCACGCCACTAGGGATTTGAGGGCTGTTGTACAAAATATCTTTTTACCTTTTGCATTCTGTGAACTGCAAAAATTGCTCCTGCATTATAAAGAAAAAAACTGTAGGTAGATCTGCTAGGAGTTCAGAGCCTGTTACCAAATGCAACTCTTCTTCTGAAGTGTATCTTCTACTCTCACACCAATATTGATTTCTGCATTCCTGTAAGTAAGAGTGATTCAGGCATTATATAAAATTGTGCACATGCTCCACTGTGTATGATTTTAGCAGTAACTTTTAAGTTTAAGGTCTTCAAATGGCTTGATTTAGTTAAAACTAGGGACCTGAAATAGCAGGTATTTCCTAAGGCTTGCTCCCAGACAAAATTTTGTGGGAGGAGAAAAAAAAATTAGGTTTCTGCACTTCATATTTCTACAAAATCCACCGAAGGATCAAGATGCAGCCTTGAAATTATATTGTATTTTTGCCTGCCCTTCTTTTTGGCATAGGCATAGGTTTTTTTTCTTGATAATCATGAAATCTGAAAATGCTTAACAGTACAGCTAAGTATAAATTGTACAAGTGTAGCTTAAATTCTCTATCAAATCACTTCTTTAAAGCATCATTCCTAACTTTCTAACTGTTTTAATTAAATTCAGCAAATTTTGCCTGGCCGTAACATTTCTGGGATTATACATTTTGACTTAAATTATATGACAACTATTTGATTACATAATTACCAAAAGGTAGCTGAAATTATAGACCTGCAGGAATCTGTAGTAAATTAAAATTATCACAGATTCTGTAAAACATTTTAGACTATTAGAAACAAGGTGGTAGGCAGAAGGTAAATTCAAGGCCACATACTATTTTCAAAGAAGAAACAGGAAGGATAAAGAAATGTATTTCAGTTTAAAAAACATTAAGTATTTAAAAGTTTTGCTGAACTTTTTTTTTATTATTAAATTATTTTCTTTTTTTTCTTACTTCAAAAGAAAGTAATGTTTTTTTGTGTATTACACTTGGCAATTTTGCAGAGATTCTAATTTAAATGACAAGCCAGCTAACCCTCATCATTATCACTATGTCATCAGGAAAATAGCTGAATTAAGTAGATACCTTGGCTTTTTCTGTATTAATGTATATGCACACACACACACACATACACATGCACAGGAATGTGGGCTGGTGTCCAATCTTTATCCGTTGGTTTATACTGAAAAGTGTAAACCGGTAGGAGATTTCAGTTTCTGTAGGAACAACTGAAACGTGGAAATTTAAGTCAAGGTATTAATTACGATGACATTGTCTAGCAGGCTTTATTTAACATGACATACCTAATAAAATCATGCAACCTCCTTTTTTTTCTTGCACCCGCATTATATTTAATATTGCAATGCAAACATCTCATTCCTTTGTGGTGCTTTTGGTCATTTGAATAATTTCTACTGTTTGATGGAGACATTATCTAGTCACAAACAGATGAACATTAAGTTCCCTGAGTGAAAACATCTCACCCTAAAGCTTGTAAATTATACATAAATACCTGAACTCCCACTTGGACATGCATTTTTAAGGCTAAACTTAGAAAACCCCAAACATTTAGTGTCGGCGTAAGTTAACACTAGTAACAAAAATATCCTGTATAAAATACAGTTTACACATTGTAATAATTTTCTTTCTGTGAAAAATTTATACCATCAGTATGAGCGTAATTCCTATCTTTGTGTGAAGCCCAGATAAATAACAAGATGAGTAGGCAGGGGAGAGCTGAATGTTTTTATAAATTCAAGCACTGCAGAGGGATAATCTGAAATTAACTTCTCTTAAGATGATTATATAAAGAAATGAACCCTAAAATGTGGTAAGAATTTCAACATTTCCCAAATGCTGCATCCTAAAGTATAATTTCATTTAACCTTGTGCAAATGTTATTCACCAATTTACAAAACAGCATGTTTTAACTCAACTATTGCGCAAACAACACTGATTTCAATAATCCTGTAATTTTTCTATTTTCACAGCCTCTCACCTACTACTGGTAGTTTTCCCACGATTTTTCCTTTATATTTATTTGCAACAGAAAAAACCCAAACCTCTGTCTGGCATATGACTATGTAAGTATAAGCAAAATACACTCCCCTGCATTTTCACATCTTCATTGAATAACTAATAAACAACCAAGAGAAAACTCTTCATTCATTGTTGTTTCATCACATTCATTTGCATTTTCTGCTTACTGGAGCATTGTGTTTTGAGAACGAATGGGTTTGTCTTTGTTCCTATGCCTTCCTTGAATGTGGTTTTAAACCATCACAAGGTTGTTTTTTTTATTTTCACTGTCCAAGCGAACAAAGCATTTCTTTTATTAATGTTTCTAATTAAATTAATATTCAGACTATTTGAGTGCAACTGGGAGCTTTGCTGGACTGCATGTTTATCCTAGCTGTCTGCAGAACAATTGATTGACCTGTGCATGTTATGGATCAATAGCAACATCAAAAGTTTTTAACCATTTATATTTGCAAGTTATGTACTGTAAGGAGGAACAAATGTTCTACTGGCCAGGTAAGCCTTATCAGTCTGCAGAGATCAGGAAACCCATTGTGTACTTTCAGGGAGGTGCTGGCATTAGAATGATAAAGATCTTGGCACAATGTTTTCAAACTAATCTATATGAAGCTTCTTAATGGCTCAGAAATTCAGTGTAGAATTGGTTAACTCCATGGTTTTAAGTCTTCCAAAATGCCTTCCTCAGAAATCTTGGTTAAAATGACATATAGGCAGAAGATAGATGACACTTAGTAGCAATACAATACATGATTTCAGAGACGTCTAGCTAAATCTTGGCAATACAAATACAGTAACTGACAGGACTTTCAGGCTTAAATATATACTTTTAAGTGTCTGAACTATGTATTCAGCACTGTTGGTTTGACTTATGTCTTCTACAGAAACTTCTGGTAGGCTTATAGAGCTAATTCCTTCTTTCTTTCTGACACAGAAAAGCTGCCATGTCAAATCCGCATTCAGAAGCAGCTAAACATGGCATTATTGGCTCCTGTTTACAGTTACCCACAAAAAAATTAGTCCAAGCCCTGGTTCAGTTTTGTAGTACCATAAACAGTAAAAACTTTCAGGAATTAAAAAGCATGGTTACTGAACAAAATAACGCCTTCTTGACCCCAATGGCTTTCATTATTATGCCTCAAGTTATTAGTGACAGACCAGTAATTTTGTAAGCAACATCTGCCCAGTAAATTTGCAGTAATCATGAAATAAATAAAAATGCTCATGTTTCTATTTCTTTGTGGTTTTTGTTTATTTGTATGGGGTGCTGTGTTTTGTTATTGCTGTTGTTTGGTGGTTTGGTTTAGTAACAGAGTTTTACCTTCTCTCTGCACTCTCCCTGGACTAGTTAAGTTCCTCCTGGAACAGCTCCTTAACATGAGTCCTTTTATAGCTGAATAAAACCTGGTGAATCACAAGGGACAAAGGTCTCTATTGCAGTGTATGCAAAAAGAAGACAGCTAGTCATATGCTGTATTGAGCAGAATTGTTGAATAGAATACAGCATACTGCCTCTTTGGCAGGCTGAAAGAAACCACACGCCAGCTCTGATTTCAGACTTGCACAGGAGGCAGACCGTGTTCTATCTTCAGCACATCAGGAAATCAGTCACAGAAATAAGGAAAAGGGGAGCTGGGAAAGAAAGGAAGGTTCAACCTGGTTCTGTTGTTGTCCTACATAATATTCCCAGCCTCAGCTTTTCTCGATTTATGTGCTCCCCAGAGCATTAGATGGCATTTTTTCACTTTTAACATGGTAACATAATGAGAAACTACAAACAAGATTTTGTTTAACACCATTTAACCCAAACTGTCTGGGGAAAATGTCACCCAATCTCTTGTTGATTGAGTACTTTTGGATCATCAGAACAGGCAGGTTAGTTTTTCAACTACTTTCTCTTTCTTATGGAACTATCTGCTTTAACTCATTCTTCAACAAAAAGGGAACTTATCTGCAAGTTTCAATCAGATAAGGATTCTCTGAAAGGAATAATGGCCTGACATTTATTTCTTAAAGATATTCCAACACAAATTTCGCATAAATTAAATATCAGGTAGCAGCATGTTTTGTCGTCACATTTACTAAGGATTGATGGAGAGGAAGGATTCAAAATTACGCCACCGAGGTGAAGCTGTGACTACTACCCTGAACGTTCAAGAAAAAGAAGACAAACAGCAGAAGAAAAACTAAAATGTTTAGATGCATACAGGACATGACAAAACAAAAAACCCATACCGAATACAGTCTGACACATGCAGTCTTTTATGCTACAAGCATTATCAGTAAGCTTGATGGAGAGAATGATGGAGTTCTTAAGAATACATATGACTTTCTAAAGAAATGTTGCTAAATTTTACAGTTTTGCATGAATTTATCTCATATCAATGACTTCTAGACTGAAGCTGATAACTGATACATCCCTGTACTGTCAAAGTTACCACATGGCCAAAAATGGCACTTGGTGGTCTTAATTTACCTCCTAAAATGGTGACACTTAAAAAATTAATGGCAACTTTTTAGTAGTTTTGAGTTGTTCATGCTTACTCCAGGCATGACCACATTTCACATATCTAGCATAAAAATTAGATCAGGTTATTTACAGAAGTAGGTTAGTTTCAGCCCCCAAATAAAATGGTAGTATTTGTTTAAATGTATTTATACCGAAGTTGAACCACACTAAATCCCAGCTTCAAAAAGACCTGGACTTCAGCAAATGATTTGGGAAGCTGAATGCAGATTTTGACTGAAACATTATGCAAAATCCTTATTCAGTCTCTCATCCCGCTAAAACAATACATGACCTTTTGATGCACATCTGGATGCATGGACTGTCTTCATTACGGGCATTTACTGGTGCAGAAGGAAAGTTTTTACAGAGACAGCCAACCACCTGCAAAAGTCACTGTACTCACATCTTTTCATAGTACATAATTTCCTCTGAACACATGCAAGCCTCCTTCCCTATGCATTACACATGACAATAAAAAAAGGACTTCATCTTTTGAAGCCACATTCATTGGTTGAATTACAGCAAATTGTTTAGAAAAGATGAAGTTATGCAGGCAGCAAGTAAGCTGCATTACATTTAGGAAAGTAGGATATGTCATGCAGGATCAGAGAAGAGAGTCCAATATGCTTGATATCCTCCTTCCATACAGGACAGTCCTAACTCTTTAGGGAAATGTAAAAGTATCCAGAATTTCACAGATCTCAGCCTTAGTTACAGAGCTGGTAGAATCACAGAATCATTCAAGTCGAAAGGGAGCTCTGGAGTCATCTTGTCTGACCTCCTGCTTTAACAGCAAACTGAACAATGCATTCCTGACTCACAGCATCACTGAGTTGATAAAAGAACATGGAATTTTTCTGATGGCCTCCTGTAATGCTCACATATGAGCTATCAATATTTCTGGACAGAAAATGGCCCAGTATCAGGAAGTACTATCTTAATACAGGTTTAGGCTGACCTCTTGTTTTATCTATGAATGATGGACAGTTTATCTCCATCAGCATATGCCAGCTCCTGGCATGATATAATGTACTTAAAGGCTCCTACAGATCAGTTCATTGGCTGGGTAAGACTGTGAATGCTATTATTTCATCCTGGAAAGCATTTCCACTCTAAATGATTCCCTGAAGTTGTGGTCCTGCTACTTTTTCCCCAAATTATTGTTACTTATCTGCAAGACAGAAAGGAGCTAAAGAAAGGTCCCATCTCATTAAAGGTCATCAAAACTTAATTTAACAAGTGTATGACTGCAGAAGAATAAAAGAAGATCCAATTTCCTTGTACCTTATGCCAGTATAAATTGATTTCCTTAATGCAGAAAAAGAAATTTGGGATACTTTGCTAATTTATGTTTTCAGGAGCACGTATATAAATCGGACTTTTAGTTGCAAATCCATTTACAAATCCACTTCCATCTGTGGTTTCAGTGGAATCGGTATGAAATGAAAAACAAGAATGTAGCACCTTGACTTCCCCTACCCTTCCCTAATACAAACCATAAAGCATTTCTAAGCACACTAGTACCTTGATTTCTTTTTTTCTTTACTTCGGGATTTATATTACCAGCTATTCATTGACTTAGTCAAATGAAAGGGAACTGAAGATATTCTCCTAAATAAAGCTTTCTGTTCCCTGAAAAAACTTAACAAGTAATGGATACTTTAGCAAGGGATCAAGGACAAGAGGCGTTTCACACTGAATGGAAAAAGAATCTTTTATAAGCAGTTTATGTTCTGCCTAGCACATATCCAATGACTGTTTGATTGTGTATCTGCTGTTACAGAGGGTAGTCACTAGTTTTAACTAAATCTCTGTAGAATATTCTCACAGATTTGCACAATGACTTACAAGATCACAGGCAACAGCAACACCGCCTCTTTCCCCCATATTTCACGCTCTTCAAGACTCAGATCTTGCCCAGGCATCTCCCTGGGAAGGTGGTTTTTTGGACAGTTCTGGAGCAATCACTTATGTTTTAGATCCCTACTGTGGACTCCAGCGTTTGTTAGGGTACCTTGCTTTCTTTGGCACAGCTGACCCTGGATGCCAGGCAGAACTGGTGCTCTGTGCACTGGCTGGGTGGCTGTGAGTCACAAACATAGCACACAGTAAATAATCCATCTGCCACAGACATCTTGGAAGTGCTGAAGCAACTCTCTGTTTCTCAGTCTTCGTACTGCCTTCAGTGCAACACAGAGCACTGTGACAGCATTTTCCCCTCCCTCAAGTAAGTAATGGATGCAGAAGCTGCAAATGTAATAACAAGAAGCTGCAAAAATCCCCGTGAATCGAAAAGCCCATAGTGTGAAATGTAGAAAATTAAAATACCTTAGAATATCCTTCAGTAGTTAAAGGTGAAACAGTTAAATAAGGGGTTTTAACCACTCGAGCACCTAAAGAGAAGAATGTTTTTAATACATGCTTACCTTTTGAAAGTAAGGAGTAACTTGAAGAAAAATTATCTAATGGATTATCTCCATCTTTTGGAAGGAAACACTTGCAGACTAAGAAAATAGAATTTTATTTACCTTACTATTGTGATATGAAAGAACAAGATGTATTTTTGACTCAGCTTTATGATTCTGAATGTTGCTTTTGTTGAATTGTGTCTACTTTGCCGCACAAAATGTGAAAAGAGCAGGGTCTGTCCTGTAAAACGTAACTGACCAACACCTTGCCAACCCAACTAAAAAAACATTCTGAAAGTTATGTATTAAAACTGTTATGGAGGGAAGATAAATCATAGACAGCTTGCCTTCTGGAAACCACTGTTTAAATTTGACTGCTTTCAGACCTGTCCCTTATGAGCTACCTCCTGGAAGCACTGGCATGTGCGCATTTTGAACATGGTCATATCACTTTAGAATTTACAGTACTGCAAAAGCTTATTTTTTTCTCTCAACAGAAAGATCATCAATAATTCTTGAGTTTATGTGCTATTTCATACCAATTAAAAAGTTTATTTCATTTCTATCGAGGATCCAGAATTAGATATATACCAAAGTTCGTTGATGAACTAGGTATTTCCATCTGTTATGTTCACTAAAAATAAGCCATTGCGAGTATATGTTTTCCTTGCTTCACTGATAGCCCAGACCATCATTACAACCAATGCCATATCAGGCCTAGCAAACCAGGAATCCAGAACAATACACTCCACATAATTCATACATTGGATGGTTTGAAAGTTGTTATTATACTGACACCTGAATTTTCCAATACCAAAGGTCTGCCTGGCTTCCATGCCAGTCTCAGTGATCAACACTGTGATGTGTTACGAGTCACTCACTGCAAAGGCTGCTATAGCACAGTGCCATTTTCTGAAATCCTGCATACTGGTACTTTAGAAGGCAGCAACTACTTCTTAAGCAGATAGAGTTGTTTCATGTCCAACCTGGAGTCTGTGATCTCCACCAACAGTGAAACAGCATTTTCAGACAGTGGATGACACTCCAGGAAACAAGCTAAGCCCAGATAATTATATACAAAGTGTAAAAATGAAAAAAATCTTCAGATAAGCCCACCAAGTGCAGTTTCAAGACTGACATCTCCAGATTAGTGGGTGGTCTGTAAATTCATGCTCAATAGCCTTCAGCTGCTCCAAAGACGTTACTATTTTATTTTCATTTAAATAGAGTTTTAAATTAAAATTTTAATGCTAGGGCTGAATAGTGACCCATAAAAAAAATCTGAATACCATTTAGGTACAGTGATCAGAGAAAGTCTGAGAACTATCATATGGAATGCAATGTCATTAACAGTCTTTACTTGATAGTCCCATGCTGCAATACCATGAGCAGACCTCCATTAGATTCACATCACATGACAGAAAACAGAACAAGTCTAACACAGAAGTTACACTTGTAAGTTTTATAACCTTATTTATTAATTTGTATTTTTATATATCTCCTCTCTGATTTCTGATTTGACAACTGATTTATTTTAACTAATGTTTTCAGAAGAGACCATGAAACTGACACAACTAGTTTTCAGTATCTTCAGCAGTCCCACGTTAGAGAGAATAAGCACATTTCATTTGTGCCCCATAGCTCTTGTCAACAATAAAAATGCTTGAAAATCCACTTAATTCTTATTTATTTAAACTGAAGTTTTATACATTTTAACTCCATATCTCTAATTCCATGGTTACTAATGGCTTAATTCCACACGAGAATACACAAAATCCATATGTACTTCAGCAGCTCTTTGAAACACGTTTTTTCTAGAATGTCTGGTCAACTGCGTTTAAATGAGTCACTGCCTTTAACTGGGATGAGTTTTCTGGCATGTCCAAACATTTTAATAATTCAAATTCTACAGACAAGCAATGTAACCCATAAAGCTACTTTAAAAATATCTCTTATCCATGTCACTAGCTTCTAACTAAGCCATGTATTTCCATGTCAAAGATAGATGATGGTATGTAGAGCTATACTGTTCTTCTCGTGGCTATCTATCAATTCACATACCTAAATCTTTATCTCAAGACTGTGGTTTTCAGCTTTGTATATTAAAGTTAATAAAGTAAGGAAGAATTTCTCTTTTTGATCAGTCCTAAGCTGAGAGAACAAAAACAGATTACAGAAAAATAAATAAACATTACAGAAAATTCATATTGAAAGGCTTGTTTTCTTTACTCCCTTGTTTTGCTTCTTTTTCTGTCTACTGGGAGATACAGAAGTATATGATGTCTTCTTGAGAAATAATGTTTTGGGGGAATTAAGAGGGTTAGGTAAAAAGTATTGGAATGGAAAAGGCTGCTGTTTTCATGTCAAAAAAAAGGAACTTTTTACCTTGTACTCTGGGCTTCCAAATTGCCAAGCTTGTGATATGCTGTCACAACTTATGTGTGACTGACTGGTTACAGAGCTTGCTGATCTATATGGAAAGGTGAGAATTTGTCACTGTGCATAAGCAGAGAGATCAGTCAGATATTGTGACAGATCTGTTCTTTGCCCAGGTTCATATGCTGCTATATTATGGTGGCTCAGTGGCTGCCAAATCAAATTCTGATCCTAGTTTTGTGGATGAAAAAAGAGGAAAAAGAGATAGGGCTGTCCTGACACAAACACTTTCTGTAGAAAAAACCTCTTAGAACCTCTGTACTGCTGTACTCTGTCTTCTAAGGCAGCCACAGTGATCCTGGAGCTGTTTCATCATCTCCTCCTGTCCCTGCAGTTCACTCACTACACAGTCCAGCACAGCACTATGTGGAAGCAGGTATCTGCCTCTCCTGGGGCTGTCAGTAATGAAAATATTTTGTACAGCTAAATTTGTCACTACCAAAACACACAGAGCAATATCATAACACTGTAAAGAAGAACCCGGAGATGGAGAGCCTTCATGCAGTGTTTGAAGTAGTGAGCAATAGTCTACTTGATTTTTTAAGGCTTGCCTTAAAACTGCAGGACTATTGCTGAAAAAAAGCAATCCCTGAGTGGGCTACTCAGACAAAACCACCCCTGTCCAGCAGCACTGTTAGTGGGGTGCCCAACCTGCAATCACATGTTTGGATGACACTGACTTGAAGTGCAAGCATTGCCATATACCAACATAACTCGGTGCACTGAAACAGTTTATGCCTATCCCATAAAGAGTTCAGGTAGCGGTGAGAATGGAAGGAAATCAGTGTCTCCTCAAATCTGACTCCCCAGGCAGGACCTCATATGGCCTGCAAGAAGAGCCCTTCCTGTCTCTCCAAATCCACCCTCCCCCAAGGAGATGCTGTGATGTCTCTACTAAGGATGAGGGTTACAGCTTACAGACAATCACATGTAGCATCCCCTCGAAGTCAAAAATAAAAACAACAGAAGTGGAAGAAGGCATAACAATATGAAGCGGAATATGTTGGGTACCTGCATATATAATACTCTATTCCTGGCCTGTATCCTCCCTCCTATCTGCTCTCTCTTTTGCAACTAGTGCTGTGACTCTCTCTACTGCAATCTCTCCAACATGTTGTGCTTTGTCAGAACTCTTGACCATAGGTCAATTAGACCTAAAAGCTGAAAATAAACTTAAGTACTTTAACAAAAAAAGCACATCAAAATCACAATTATCTTGCAGCTAGAGGTATTTCAATAGAACTGTTGTAGCAATAAAATTGATAATGTGAGGTGTCAGGCACATGAGATTTACAGAAGTCTTTCCCAGCCCTTCTTTGTGCTTCTTCCAGAAGACACATCTGGGACCACTGGCCTAATGTAGGTCAATGTCTGACCTTCTTCAGGGCTTTTAGATAATGCTGTCTATGCCTTTCTGTGCAATTTGGCTGCTGGTCTCCTATTTGTGGTGGTGCTTTATATTCTCAATTACTATTTTTTAAGCTAAAAATATAGGAATATCTTTAGAAAGATAGTAGCCACTCTATCAAGTGTATTTAATCATACTGCTTAAAGGCTGCTTTTATGCTGATGGACAGAATTCCATTCAGAGTATCATGCTCCTTACCACTTATCAAAGGAATAGCAGTAGAATGTATTTTACCTTTTTTCCCCCACTATGTAATAGTAGCTGCATTAATTTTCATTTCTGTGGATTAATGTAACTTGTATGTAGCAGTTTGTAACAATGGGACAAAGAACCACTGTTCCTCAATGATATTTCCAGACTTTACTCTGACTTGTGGTTCAATCTTGGGCAAGGCATTTACCACATCACCCACGTGGATGACAGCGCTAGGGCTCCAGCAGCAAATCCAGCACAGCTGGGATGCTTCCCATTGCCTGAATATTCCTGCCAGCCTTCAGGGGAGAGACCTTGCTGCAAACCTTGGTCACCAGTTTGCTAGATGGTTTGTACGTTACTGGGAGACCATGAAATAGGCAGTCACTCACCATTACGGTACAGCTGAAAAGCAACTTCACTCTCTGCTGCCACAGAGTGAAATAACCAGCTGCTTGGTCAGCACTGCCTTCACACTTGAAGCACAACAGTGTTACCAGCATCATATTGTTCACCAGAGCCTTTTTATCTGGAGTTCCCCTGGAGCTAAAGAGAACACTAGTTTGTAATAAAACTAGCACAAACCCCCAAACAAACAATAAACAGGGCTCTTCCGGTCCTCCAACAAATCCTGAAAGAAAAAATATTGCACATTTTTAGATCCCCTGAAACCAGCAACAGCACCAAGAAACAGTAAACTTGTGAACAGTTATTGTTATGTGTTGTGCTGCTCCTTACAGAACTGTTTGTTTGTCACTGGTGTCTATTTAATCATGCCTGTTATGCTGGGTTTTAAAGCTTAGTAAATACTTTACAAATCCACTCTGGTTTTAGAGAGGCTTGTTCTTTGTGAAAGCTCAAATGACTGGATTCATCAAGGGCAAACCCAATACACAGTGTGGGCCTAATCTTTCTGTGTACTGCAGCATGATGAGGAACCAAGGTGGCAGGAAATGAGTACATCAAGGAGACCGAGTTACCCTGTTGGTGCTGTTGCTGGCTCCTCACTTTTCTTTCATACAGAACTGAACACTGTGCTTGACATGTAAAATAGCTGTTACAGAAACTTACTCTTCCTGCATATTACAACTGACATGTGGTGCCACATTTAACCAGAGCTTACTGAGTCAACACAAGAATAGGTTCAGCAAAAGGATTTGTGTATAAATACTTATATGCACCCTAAGGGAACATGATTTTCCATACACGTTTTCCATAAACACTGCGCATGTATGATCACACAACTTAAAAAAGAACACATGGTCAAATCTGTAGTATTTTGGATTAATGAAAAACTTCCATTATTTTGCTTTTGATATAAAAGAAAGAATCACTAATTAACAGCTCAAACAGAGAGAAAGGTAAGGGAACATGGCCAAAACATGACCTGAGATGCAGCTGTATAAACATGTGTACCTCTCTGTGTGACATACGTATTTGAATATGTATTATATATCTTATTTATAACTGTATAGATAGATAGATAGACATACACACAGATAATTTCAAGTACACCTTTCTAGTATGGAGGTAGATTTTCTCTGAGCCTTTCATTTACCAGTGATTAGATGTTAGCAGTAGAGAATATTCCCTCTTCATTTTTTAGCATTTGCACAAATTAACACCAGTAGATGCATTATTATCTACTGCACTGTATGGGTTTTTTTAAGACTTGACAAAGGATTGGGAGAGCTGCCTAAAGGAAAGTAGCCTTGACAGAATGCACAGCCTAGAATCTGGCTTCAGCACACTTGATCAGTTTATTTTCAGCTAGAGGAACAACATGTCAGCTTGGCTAAGAAAGATCACAGGGATTTCTTTATGTATTGCTAGCTTTAGAAAAGTTTAAGTTACCAAAAATCTCTAAACTCATAAACTCCAACATGAGCTGAGCCACTATTCTCCAGGTAGACTATTTCAACAGAAATTTTACACGAGTGGCTTGCTCTATCCATGTGACTTACAGACTGAGTCTCACGGACTGTGTATATGAGGGGAGTGGGAGATCCTCAGACCACTGAAAAAAAGGCTGCTTTTCAAGGTCAAATGGTGTAACAACTTTTGATGTGAAAAGTCTGTAATTTCTAACAGTTCCTTTTTCTGTAGAAATAGCAGAGAGGCATAGATAATCAGGTCATTCCCTGAAATGTAAAATTTGTTTAAAAAAATACCCACACCAAACACACAAAAAACCCCTGTACTTCAAAATAATTCTCATCATGCACACTTGGAGAGATTTCTCTTCAAAATGCTGGCAGGATTGACACCTAACTATAAGCAAAGTACTACTATACTGAAATTTTATATTGAAAAGTACTTTTACACTGGAAGTATTATATATGCGCTCTCTCTCTCTCTCTCTCTATTTATTTATTTATTTATTCATATACCTGGGTGCTTGGCCTAATTTCCAAATCCAAATCCAGTATCTTCAACTGAAAATGTTCATTTAGATTAAATAGAAGAGTATCTGAATGCAAGAACATTTGGGGCTGACCTTACAGTTGTTATTCTTTGAAGATTATTAAACCAATCTGCATTCAAGAAGTATGCTATATTCCACATATATATTTTATATTCTATATGCTATATATGGTGAGAAAGAAAATTCCTACAACCCCAAAGCAGGTACTGAAAGCAACTAGTGCAACCACTAGGCAGTTCAGTTTGATTAGTTGTCATCAGCTTGGTAAAATAATTAGAAAAAATGCCAGTGTGCTGCTTGTCAGTTTACAGCTTTAAAGAGGTGTTAGCTCATACTGATAGACAGAACTGCTCTTTCTCAGTACAGCAAACGCAAGAGTACACTATAGCAAACCCATAAATATTAATATGTATCATCAGGTTTACCACTTAGGAGTGTCACCTTGTGATTAATGGGCTGAGAGCCTGTGAGCTGTAAAGCAAAGCTGAGCTGCTCAAGATGTGCTTGCAGGCTGAAATATAATTCCTATTGCACATTTCAGCACATTGGCAATTAAAAAAATAAAAAAATTAACAACTATTAATCATCATATACAGAATGATTAACTGTTTTGTGCTAGCATACGGAAGAAGACTCCTGTTCCATTTCAGACAGTTCACTACAAAAAATCTTTCATGCACAGGCTAAATTCCTACTTGTTCTGTGCAGATACTAAAGCTGCACTGATATTTTTGGCAAAAGACAGTATTTGCCAAATTTTCCAACAGGCAGGCTCCTCTTTCCTTACTGACTGCTTCTTCAACTGCACTAGGACGTTTGATCCGTGCATATGCGCTTATAAAATCTCACGTTTACATGCACACGCAGACTAAAACATGGTGACACATCCAAATTTCAGGAGATTTCCAGAACTTTCTTAACTTCTGAATGAATGCCATTGGGTGAAGAGCTACTTTATATAGTATGCTTTATGTAAGACACCCTTTATGAGTCAGACTTCTCACAATACAGCCACTACTGTGTGTACCAGGAACCTGCAGAGGGTTCAGCTTCATGTCTGATCTATTTAATGTTAATCTATTTAAATGGTGGGATCTTAGAGCTTCTATGGACTATTATGAGAGGGGTTGAGATTACTGACTGCACCACCACAAAGTTCCTAATGCCATGCAAAATAAATAAATAAACGATTTGCTGCAACACTTTAACGTCTTTTTAATATGTATGCATTTGTTAATGGAAAACTTACTTTTGTGTTCCTTTATTGAAAAAAGCATATTACTTGATATCTAATATCTAAGTCTCATTTACTACCAAGCTTCCCACAGAACAAGAGTCACAATGTATTCCTGCAATCCCTTCTGTCTTATTTTCTGAAAAGAAAGGTTAAAAGCTCTCTAAAGTAGGACAATATGTAAAAATCAAATAATGATGCCTAAGGACCCGACTGGAAAAATTTGTTTTTTCTACTTATTCCATGCCATCCTCATTGGCCATTATAAAAAAAAAAAAGCAACCAAACCAACCAATCCCAGAAAATAACACTTTTTTCTGTGTTAGCTAGTAACAGCCATATCACACTCATAAAAGCTGATGTGCTACATGAAACAATCCAATTATTTACAACAATAACATGAGTCACATATCAACTAAAACTTCTTTAATACATCCCCATATCAATAAGCTGGAAAATTCCCTTACTTTATATAAGACCATAAGAAATACGGAGAAAAAATGTGCTCAAACCCTTTCTCACAGATTTTTCCCAAGGAGTGTTCCAGCCTCTGGCTACTGCACTGCCTCAATCTGAGCAGAAGAAAAAGAATGCAGCAGCACACTTGATTTAAAACAGGGTTGAAAATAATTACTACTCTAGGCTTCTGTGATACTTCTGTGATACTGTTCTGCCAGGTGGAAGTCTGATTTAGAAGTAAACATCGGTTTCTGTAGTTCAGCCTGCATGATACACACCAATCATCTGTGTTTGTGCATGAACAAGATGGAGTGCTAGACCTGGATTTACACACCCAGACACTGAAATTCAATGTCTCATCCTTCTCCACATAAAAGTGACAGATCTATGCAGCTACACATGCCTACACATTCTGTCAGGTGTGCATCTGAAACCTAGAGTCCATGCAACAGCTGAGAAATATTTCACTATTAGCAGTCTGGAAACAAGAGGATACTCATATTTAGGAGTGTCCACACAATCTGTTAGATGAGAAATGGCCAGTGTTTGGTTTACCTTCAACACAATCACTAAGGAGGTTTATGATTTTCCTTTTAATATTGTAAAAACTTTCCCCAGCTTTGCATATAGGCAAATATCTTTCCTTTCCTTTCTTGCTTTTCAGGGCCACCTAATCTAGGTGCTGTTGATGATCACTGGGGTGAATCAGCCATCTTGCTTTTTTACCAAATTATTCAGGGCTCCTCTGTAGCCAGGCTCTCGGCTAGTAGAGGGTAAAAGCACTGTGAAGATATTTTATAAAGAATGCACTTTAAATGCAGCCTGAAAAATAGCAGGAACTTTGGGTACGTGTCTGTAAATGCAAGCACAGACCTCACAGACAACTTCCAGGTTACTATGTCAAAATAGACCTATTCTACCTAGATCTCCCCAGTTTTCTTTAGTTCCATGAATCAATAAATATTAATTTCTTACAAAAATATTTTCTTATATCAATGAAGTACTATCAGTCTGGCAAAGGCAAGAATTTTGTTTGTGTTCAAGAGAACGCTTATAGGGGTTATTTAAGCTTCTCATATAGCATTACTATCATGAGTAATTTTGAGAAGCAACTTTTCATATTTCTTAATCTTTCTCCTTTCCCTCTAGCACTTATTTTGTTGTTGTTCTGGGTTTTTGTTCCTCCTTCTTTCAGTAACTTTCATCTTTTGAACTAATTTTGTCGTGAACCGTTTCCTATTAATTCTCCTCCCACTATTTTGAGGTCTATCCTGCCTGGAGTAGTCTTGCAGTTAAAATACTGACAAGCTGTCAAAATACTTCTTTTAGATGTTTCCCCTCCCTACTGCAGCATCATCCGGGATCCTTTGCACTCAAAGTCTACTTGTATGGAAACATCAAACTACGTGAATCTGGACCACAGAATTAAGCACCAAGAGCTATATTTTTAGCTATATTTTTAGTTATTCAGTCACAAAATGTGCATTATAATGACAAAATCAGTGTAGTCTTACTAATAATGTCAAAGGTAATTATACAGCATAATTTAAATTATTCCATATTTTCCCTGTAGCAAGAGTAGGGAAGCGATGATAATATTGAAACAACTCAGATAATTTATCTAATTGCAAATTGGCAGGTCTTTGAGCATGGCCAGTATTAAAATATTGTCACACATACAGCATTACAATAGTGCATTCAGTATTATAAATATTTAATATTGCAGTACTCACACTGGAAAATGGCTGAGTTCTGCATTTTATAGAAACTTTTTAATGTTGATATAGTAAATTTTCATCCTAGCATTACATAGGTAGACCCCACAGACTCATGGCAGAATATAATCTTTATTGTGATTCTTTTAATATTCATTGCACATGGTCTGTGCATATGACAGAGACTGTATTCTACACTACGTTTTGGAAGTCACTGACAATACTTTAGAAGGGTAAAATACAACACTTTACAGGGGTTAGAGAAAACCAAACTCTCCCTTAGTATTGACCAACACCAGTTCAGTTACAGAGTTATAGAATTAGAGTATACAGGATAAAATGAACCTCAGCAACCTGAAGAAAGCAGCTGTCTGAAAACCGGAATGGTTGAGAAACAACAAGCATACTCCCAGTGTAGAATCTCCCTTATGAAAGGTCAGAATTAAAATTTAGTAGGGAGTGTCTAAATAGGAGACCTTGCTAAACACATGTACGTGTCAGCAAGATCACTTGAGTTTAGGGTTTTGGTTTTGATTTTTTTCCCCCTTTAGCTCCTTAGCAAAATTGATCTGACAATCAATGCCTCAGCAGCTCAACACAACTCAGAAGCAGTCTTCAGATGCAGGAGAAAAAGACATATGGTTATCTGACACCTAATTTTTCCCTCATGCCAGGGGGTTGGACTTGAAAAGGAGCAAGTCAGGCCCTGTGTCTCACCCAAGAGGACCAGTAAGGCAGAGGTGCTACATGAGACACCACACCCCACATGGTTTCAGGCACACAGCTGGCAGAACTAGGTGCCTCATAGGTTAAAAGTCTTTCGCACATAAATAAGCTACCCAAGGAAAACCTTTCTGCATAAAATTTAATGATAAGGAAGTGGAGGATTTGGGACAGTAAGTTCAAGAATGGATGTATCCAGCCTTGCTCTAGGTGGGAGGTCTGGACACCCAGGCAGTCTGCATCTAACCTACTGGCAGAAGGCTTTTTTGTGTCTTCATTTGCTCCTGCACACTCTAAACGAATCAAAAGTATTTGTGGGCTTTCATTTGGGTTTTTGTTGTTGCTTTGTTTGTTTGTTTCTCATAAACGACAGATTTCCTGCTATTTGAAATACAATGCCTGGAGTGAAGTTTAATAACTGTCTCAAGAGAGCTGTTCTTTTATTCAAAGGGAAGCCAAACAATGTTTGTTCAATTTTTAATAATAATCTCATTTAGATAATAAAGCTACCAGAAAAAATGCTCTTGGGAATATCCAAGTGTCAGAAATTACTTATAAACCAGCAAAAAAAACACACAGTCACAAAGTTCTGAAAACAGAACGCTGGCAATCAGAACCCTAAGTTGTACAAGACATATTTTCAAATGATGTTTCATAGGTCTGATTACCCTCCACAGAGGTGGCTTTGTAACCTGTGAGGCTGAAGGCTGCACAGTTAAATTCATTGAAATTCCCATGGAAGCTTGGCATCTGTCTTTTTGTTTCTAAAAAATTAGGCATCTGTATGGACCAGGAAGTTTTCTAAATACAAATATGCACAAAGCAGCACAGTGGATGCTTATGTCCTTTGAGAATTCTGTGGGTACACATCTATAGAAATTAGAAGCCCACACTCAGATCACTTAGAGTAAGACTATGTAACAACACAGATGGTTCTGCAAAATTCACACTAAATTATAAATGACTGGAATAGGTATTTGGGCACTAAGTAATCTCTGCCGCCGAAAGAAACAAGATTTGAAGCAGCTTCCTTTCCTATTGCTGCCCTCAAGTTCTCCAGAACAGCCATTTTGTACGTGCTTGCAATGAGCATGGCATGAAGCCTGTGCATTCAAGGTACAAAAATAAGTTTTATTTTGTTTGCTTGTTTATTCATTTATTTATTTTATTTCTGTCATAAAACCAGCAACCCACCTACTGCTGCTGGTGCCAGAAATAGTCTGATACAGCCCCTTTGATAATAACTGAAAAATTAAATAAACAACTATTCAATTAAGCAAAAGGTTACCAGAATTACATTTATGGGGTCTAATATCAAAAGGTGCTGATCAATCCCCTTAGAGGCAGTGAGCAAGCTCATCTACCACAGTAACAGGTCACAGAAACAACTCCTCATGACCACTACGTATGAGTATGGTACAAGACTGGGATATTGTAGTTATTATTTTCTTTCTTTGTATATTATCTATGTGCAGCTTTGTGACAGAGTTTTATATAGAAACAATATTGACAAATACCTAAAAATACTTTCAGAAATTATTTTGGAAAAAAAAAGACATAATTAAGTTTCTTCATATACCTTTCACACTCACTTTCCAAAAATATTTTAGGAAAAAGAACCCCTACGAACATAAAAAACCCTGATTTTAAAGAAATATAAAAGAACGTTAATGAATTTTGAATTTATGAATACTTACACTAGAAAGTCACTTGTTAGAATAACCTTCATTACTTAAAAAACATGTCAGATTTCTGAAAGAGAATGAGCCCATCTGGAATTTTAAATATCAAATATTGAAAAAAAAAACCCTTAATGCACATTCTAGAGACTTTAGATTATTTATGGAGGAAATTCAGCAACTAAATGTGAATAATTGAAGGAAACTGCAGTTACACTTTGTGTGCTTGAGAATATAGAAGAAATTTCTTTAAAAAGGATAGCTTGACTGGATTCTGTAGACTTAATTCCAAAAATACACGAAAGAAACCAAACATACACCAAACATTTCCCACCCATGGCATGAACATCAGAAACTGAAAAGTCTTGCATCACTATCTGTACACACCACACAAACCAGAGAATGAAGGCAGATGGGTGTTCTTGCTTCTGTTGTTTTCCACAAAAGGATTTCACGGCCATTACTCTGCTCCCAGTTTTTCAGCTGTAAGCAAACCTTTATCCAATAATGAAAAATCAGCAGGCTACAAAATTTTTATGTTTGTCTTACATTTCAGAGTTTTTAACAATACATAATAATAATAATAATATAGGAATTTATTTTGGTTTTTTCTTTATTACTTTTTCCAACTATGTGAACTATGTGATGTTTCTGTAATTACAACATACTAAACTGATCATTGTCATTTAAGTTACACACAAAATTTTTTAAAAACTACAGAATTACAAAAGTGAAATTCATTGGTTCTTTAACATTCATAGTTACTTGGTATTAAAAACTGCATTGCTTGTCTTAGCTTTAGAATCTGTCTAGTTTAGAGTGTGTCAAGGCTCACTTATGTTGTCTCTAATTTAAGACAACATTAAGTAAGCCTTGAGAGACTCTAAACACCCATCTTAAACTGTGTTATAAATTCTACATACTACAGGTATTTGTAGAACTTGGTAACTTATCTTTTCAAATTTCAGCCAACTTTCTAACTTGAGACAAGTAAATTTATGAGTTATTTCTAGTATTTCTAGATGAAATGGAAAAGGGAAAATTCCAGCTTCCTCAAGGTATGAAAAATAGTTTCTCTGCTGAAAAGCTAATGTAAATGATTTTACATAAAGAAAAACAGTATTAGGTCAGAATGAGAGGCAACTAAAAGCATAATCTTCCTGTATTCCCACATTCTGAGCTGAACAACTTGATCTTTTTACACCACAGTGTCTAAAGCTTTATTTTGGCACAACAGAATCACAGCAATGGGAACTCTTATGTACAAGGAGAGGATACAGTGGTAGAAAATACATATACATATATGAATTATCAGCCTGAACCTATTCCTCCATAAAAGTTTCTGAAGTCAAATGAGACATGTAAGAAACATAAAAGGTATTGGCATAATTCTCTTGATGATGGTAACAATTATCATGATGCAGATTTTTCTGTACCAGAGTAAATACTCCAAACCTATTAGCCAAAACCCCAAGATTTTAATGAAAATTCTGAGAATTCCCAAAGACCTTGCAACCAATTAAGAAAAGCAATAAGAAACTGAATGGCTGTGCAACTGACCTTCAAAGTTTTTGGTACTAAAACTCTAATAATTACAATTATACACACTTTTGGTTAAAATAAAAATAACATTAAAAAACCTCCACTGATGTACTGTGGTGAAAACGCAAACATTTTGATAGTTTTTCTACAAAGTTCTCTTTCAAAATATTAATGGCCTGCAAAAAGGTCTTACTCTGTGCTGCACTGAAGGCAAAAAGAGTAAATGAGCCAAAAATGCAGGGAAAGACTCCAGAGCCTTTTTATGCCTAATGAGCCAAATGTTTGAGACATGATTCTGGGAAAAGTCCCAACAGTTTATTTAGGGCAGTACATTAACATCAAGTAAAGGCAATCAGATATCAGATGACTTCACTGTGTGGTTTGTTTCAGAAATATTACAACTTTTTAATTTGGCAAATTCTTATTGCCATCCTGCCTATTTCAGTAGGAACCTTCTCTCCTTCCCACAACTTTTCCTTTTGTAAACACTCTTTATTTGTATCAGTGGGTAATATGGTGGGGGCGAAGTGGTGACTGCATTCAATTTCAGCCATTGATGTTAGAATGTCGCAATGAAAAATGTCTTATCTAGTAAAAGAAACTTTAAAAATACCCTGACATTGATATAACAATGTGCAGATCTCAGTAAGTTAACAACCAGATGTCCCAAGAGTACAGAAATGGTTACTCCTGCTTTATAAAGGAATAAAGCTGAAATGTAGCAGGGTAAAGAGCATTAGAAAGTTGACTCCTGTGCATCTTCTGAACATACTACCCATCACCTCCAATTTCATGAGAAAATTTGGAGAAGAGTTGGTAATTCAAACACATGTGTGAACCAAAACACAGGAAAAGGCTCACATTTTATCGGCTGAACTCAGTTACCAATAGCTCAGTTACCAGCCATTCACTGACATACAACAGGAACTGGCAAAGCGACCATGGTATGATCCAGCAATCTTAAATAACACATTATAAAAAATACCACAGGGGCTGATGTACATTGAAAAGTATTGGGAAATTGACTTTTCTTTCTGGAAAACTAGCAGCAAAGACAGCCTTCTTACCAAGTGCAGTTCAGGCATACAAGTGAATACAGCAAATTTAAGAAGTGGCAAAATATTCATTAGAACAAAACACCAATAGAAAGTTTAGAAATAAAAGCAAGGAGAAAGAGGCAACAGAAGGATTAATAAACTATTGTTTAAAACCCTACAGAAAATTCAGGTTTTCCAGACTGGAGGTTCTTAAAAAGGGTACTGAACAGAAAATTTTATCATTCAAATACTTCCGGCTACTAGAGACGTCATGATGTTACTATTTCAGGTAGTGACACCAAAACTTGGGACATTTAATACATCTCTTTTGGTCAGAAAGCCTGTATTATTACCACTATATGTCTGATTGTGTTTTGATTGCTCAGCTGTATTTACCCAAGAGGAAACCAACACTACAGAACATCTTTTGAAAAGTAACAAAAAGCAGAGCTGGCTGGGTATGCAGTTCATTAAATTTCTTGTTATTTATTTAGAGAATGTTGCAAACGTGCAGAAAGAGATGTTATCCGTTAGAGCATGTATCATCATAGCTGAAGAGAGACAATTGGGGTACAGTTTCCAAGAGGTCCACCACAAAAGCGTATCTAGGATAAGAGAAGAAACAGAGGTAACTGCTGCTAACCTAGAGAAAGGATCAAAAGAAACAGACTGGAGGCCTAGGAGGACACATTCCATAAAAGGTTTACACACAGCAAAGTAATTACTACGTGGTTAAGAACAGACCTACTGTCTGAAGTGGTAGGTGAAGTATGTTGAGGAGAGAAGTTAGAGAATAGTTACAGGCTTTCACTGCCAGTGCTGTACTTGAAGGGATGGGGGCAACATAGAATATAGAGTTAGGTTTGCATGTATTACCTCAGTGTTACCACAGCTAAGCATAATGTGAACAACAGTCTTAAGCAACAGAAAGCAGACTTTTCCTCAAACAGTACCTAAGTAACAGCAGAGAAGTGCTGTCTAAACACAGGCTGTGCTGCACATGCTGCAAATGCTTAATAAGAAAGAGGCATCATTGGCAGAGGGAAAATGCTTGGGTTCAGGCTTATTTCAAACCTCAAGGAAGTACAATGTCAGAAACCCAAATAACAGCAGAAAAGACAAGAAGATTGCTGAAGGGAAAGGACTGAATATAGTGAGACTCACTGAAACAACTTGGTAATGCAAGAAAAGTGTTTGGAGACATATTCAGAAAGAATATGAGAAGAAGAGAAAATGTATGGAATATGTAAGCAGAATTCTATACTGCATGGCTCACTCCTGAATGTAGACACTGTTCTGAGTATTAGAAGAAAAAGGGAGGAAAATAACAACAAAAAGAATATAAATTGATTGCTAGGAGCCAGGCCTTATTTCTTTCAGAAGCAGAATAAAAAAAAAAAAAAAAAAACAACTCATCCTCTGTCATCTGTGTTGAAGTCAGCTATACAGCTTATATGACCAGTGAATTTCTGGATACCCTCTGTCTTTGTCTTACAATTAGCCAATTGAAAAAGACTGAGTGAATTTACTCATAAGTCAGCCAGGAGGATCAAGTTCAATTTACATAAAAGAATTAATTATTCAACTGGCTACCTAATATTTTAGGAGAAAACACCATAAACCCCCCTGAAATTCTGTGAAATATCTTTATTGTACACAGGCAACAAACTGAGGGACAGAAATAACAGATACTTTGAGATGAAAATAAACCTCATATTCAGTAACACTTGCTTTACTGTCTCCAATGAAACCAAGGGGGACTGTTTGAAGAACAACACAGGATTAAGGTGCATTAGCTTGATTATGTTCAACAGTACCCTGGTGATGTGGTAGGACAAGAAGTGACTGAGACCCCAGACCTGGTGCTCTTCTGCTGAGCCACTGCCCACAGCTAGGTCTGCTGCCAGTGACAGAACTGTCCTCTGGGGACAGCACTGTTCCACGCTGCAGAAGCTGCTGCTGATCCACACCACTGAGCAGAACACTGTACCAAGCCTGAGCCTGTGAACTCTGTGGTCACTGTGGATACACACACTGCACATAACTGGGAACGAAGATGCTTTGCCTTGTTACAGTGCATGGAAAAAAAAAATGCGGTCACAAAACACTCCAAACAAAACAAGCCACCCTTATCAAGCCTCATTTTCAGACTTTGATAATCCTCTAACATCCTGGTTTAATGTGTGGCGTTTCAAGCTGTATATTTAGAAGACATCTTCATCATTTCATTAAAAGTGAATGATGATTTTTTATTTTGACACAGATGTCTTAATTATTGTTTTTAAAAACATTAATACAACTCACTCATTCATGCAAATTATCAGCTGGAGAAAATGATCACAACTTCAGCATTTTCAACAGAATAGTGATGATTAATACAAGTTGAAAATCCAGACAATTACTGCTGTATGGTATGGCAACTAAGGCTTACACATGTTGAGGAATGAAAACACCATAATATTCACCTTTATGAAATCACAGACATTTTTAAGACATTATGAGGGGTCATTGGTATTCTTAGTTTTTCCTCATGTCACTGTTCAATTTTGCACTACCCATTATTTATTAAAAGGGGAAATAAGGTGAAGATCACAGGACAATGGGAGAGAGCATGGTTCTTTAGCACTGTCACCAAGACTCTTTAGGACAAAGATCTTGGTTCAGTTCCAGACTCAGTAGCTATTTTATCCAGTCAGTTTCCAATCTGAAAAACAGATCCAAAACTTGAGTATGGAATTTGGATGTTCGGTACTGCTCTCTTGGGCTAAAGGATCATGCTTGCTCTATTTCTGACCCAGTGAATCTTAGAAAGTATTATAAATGAGAAGCATCAGTGGTCAGTATAAAGCTTGCTCTGTTAGGTGTATCTTTGTGTGTTAACAGATTTGATCCTCAAAAGAGCACAGTGCAGAGAAACTCTCTCTGCACTGCATAGACTATGCTGAAAGATACAAACAAAAGCAGCAGAAAATAGGAATTTTTAATTTCTGCAGAAGCTAAATGTAGAGCGCAAATGGGCTTACAGACCCTAGGGACTCTGCAGCCAAAAAGAGGCTCTTAGAGTCATAATTTTGCAGTTGACTACCTATCATAGGTGCCAAACTGAATTTATAATGATTTGTTGGATAATAATCTAAGTTTATATGGCATCAGAAGAATACTGGTGTACTTGCACCAGCACAAACTTACCTTCGAAATCAGCAAGGCATTACAGTGAAATCAATAATTTCTTTTGACATATTTAACCTTTATGAAGAGAATATGACCTATGAAAACCCAATGAAATGCTATGTGTGTCCAGGACAACCACTGAATAATTTTGTAGACACACCCTCAATGATGAAAACATTAAAGAAACTAACTTAATCTCATTAGAAAGCCTGAACTGCAGGCATGACCTTTGGAGACTCAGGGGTTTAGAGAACATGACCATAAAAGCTGTGACTAGTGAAAAGTCGTATTTTTAAGCGCTAGAGCTACAGAGGAGGAATAATCTATGTACAGGGAGAAAAGCTGACATTGGAGATTGAAAAGTAAGAAGTAACTGAAAATGGAGAATATAGAAACATCAGATTAAAGAAAGAGACTAGTAAAAGAGAAATACAGGTGAAAGTAGAAGAAAACTGGAACAAATGGCTGGAATGCTTTATCAGAGGTCAGCAAGGAAACATTTTGGCCCTCATTTATCCTTTTCACCTTGCTCCTACAAAGACAGGGTTGGGAAGGAGTCCTCAGAAACACAAGGTAATGACTTAAGTTCAGCAGAAACAGTATTATTCTCAGAAGAATCACAGAAGAGAGTGAAAACGGGGAACGAGAACTTCCTGCTTGATTTCAGGCTATGCCTTCTAAGTGTAGAGTTCAGAAACTTTTAACACATCTACTCCTCTTAACTTTTTCTGTTAGAGTAGGTATCACAAAATCATCACCAGATGGTAAGTGAGAAGCTGCCTAATGACACTTAATCATTGTTACCAGACTGACCCTGTCTTGAGTTTGAAATTCTGAAAAACATTAAGTGAATATTTCTTACAGACAGCAGACTCACAGAATTACCTCCCTATCTCCCAGTCTGTTCTTTGTCTTTTACTGAGCAGGTGAATATAATGTTTGTCAGTGCAGTCGCCTTCTATATGAACCCTAATTTTACTTCTTCAACATGAGAAATGCTTGACTAATCTACACACATTAAAAAAAAAGGAGCAGAATCTATACCATGCAGCTACATGAAGGTCAGCATTAAAATAATACCTGCATCTGTTAGTAGGGTTCTGACATACACTGCTTTCACACTGCCTATTTGGCTTTAGTTGGTCAGAGCATGTCTGTCAATTACAGTTTATTCTACAAGTGTCCCATGGCTCTCCTACCAAGTCCTACTCAGTTTGTAAATTTAAGAGAATCTAAGATACTATATAACGTGTGATGAAAAAACCAAATCAGCAATAATATTTCTAAACTGCATCTACATTATCCTGAGAGAACACAGTTGGGAAACCCTCTGGGCAAAATTTGTTGTGTATACTATCTTTGCCTTGGGCCATACCTGAAAGCATCACCTCCTGAGCATCCCTAAGCCTGTCAAGAAGCAGTCTTCAAAACACTTGCCACAGACAGCAGCTCCACAGATACATCCCAGAGTGATGCCCAGAAACATGTCTGTTTCTACCACAGCCACTCTTTCCTGGCCTATCTACAGCTGGCTTCTTGCAAAACTAAACACAGCTTCCAAAGGAGGATCCATCAGACAGACTTCAGCCAGGGGCTGAAATGTGTCATGAGGAGAAAGCTAGAAGCTGCGCAAGGGCAAGAGTAGCACTGACTTCATGTGATTTACTACCTCTAAGATGATCTCCATAGGCCAAAAAATCAAGCCAGCAATATCCATTTGATGATCTTCACATCACAACTGCTACGAAACATACACCATAAGATATCATACCATTTCTACAAAGAATATAGCAACAACTTTTTAGTGAACTTCTTAACCTAAAAGATGGAAGGACACTAGGCACCCTCAAAAAAGTTATTGACTGTTCAGGGATAGAGATGATACAGAGAGTATTTCACTTAAAAGGTAAGAAGAGAAAGTGACTTCACAATGCATTTTGAAGCCTTGCTCCTCTCAGGTTCTCTCAGAGCACACCACAGAATATTAAGAACAGGCCGAGCAGACAAATAGAAAAGTTCTGTGAGCTGTTTGCAGCTACAGCACCTGATCTGACCCCACTCCTGACCTTCTTCTCCACCCTGCTCTCTCTTCTCTTTCCCTCCATCTTTTCTGAATAAGCAAACAGCCAATCCACAAGACTTTATGGGTCTGATCATTATGTCAGCCTGTCCTAGCCTAGTACATGTTATGCTCATCACAATTTGGCCTGCCATAATAGAAGTCTGTGTGCCAACTGAGAAAAAATGGTATTTGGCATGGTTATATTCCAGGCAAGGATCTTCCTAAGATATAACCAACACAACCTTTAAGAATATTTCCCTAGTACAACTAGTCCGGTGATGAGCTAGACAATAAACACGTATGCTGGGAACACTGCAATAACCCTTAAGTCATTAGAAGAGCTAGCATGTAATGCTTTTTGGGCAGGGAATTATACTGATGTTTTTTTCCACCCGTCCAGTGTTTTTTTCATCCAAACTTAGTGTCTGGAACAGAAACCATTCTTTTTAAACTGAAGTGAGGTACACCTTTCTTTGATGGCAACAGGGTTTATTTAGTATTAACTGTTGTGGATGCAGAGGTACAATTCATTTAAGTCTTCTTGCAGAAGACCATAGTGGAAGATGCTTATTTTGCTACTACCTGTTTCTCACCTTATGGTCTTGGTAGCTTCAGCCTCATTCCTCAAGTGCTGAATATCATGGCATTACACAACATGCCATGAATATATCCCTTATCCAATACTTTGAGCAGCTTTCAGAGTAAAAACCAAAACAGACATTTAAGGAAAAGCAGTTTTTTTGTTTAGCTTTTCCTTTTTTGACGATGAGAGGAGTTGTAGTTAGTTTTAACTTCTGAACAAGGAAAAACAAAGTACTTGAAGCTTGTCAATAACAAGCTTTATTGACCCTTGCTGAGTGTGAAGTGACTATATTATCCTAGAATCCCTCTCTCCTGATTTAATAGCCTGATAATTTGTCTTAATTCCCCATACTGGTCTATGACAAACACCTTTGGTGCTACTGAGATATGCTGACATCCAAAGGGTTATGTGAAGTCCATGGGGGGGGGGCCAAGAAGACAATGGAAGAACCTCCTAATGGACGGACAACAGCATTAAATAAGACAGCAGAGACACAACGTGGGGTTTGTATGTAGCACCAGCTTTAGGTAGCGTTGTGATGATCTCTAAGGAGAGGCTTGGAAAGCCCATGAATTAAGTATCCAGCTTGACCGTGCCCCAGAGACAATCTTTGGCAACTAGAAAGAGTAGAAGAGAATAAATTTCAGGAACTCTTTAGGAGAACTAGAACTACTTAGACATGGCCAAATAGTTACTTAAAAATGGACACACGGCATCCATCTCTTTCTCTGCAGAGTGAAGGAACATTCTTTGCATTTGGACAGAACTTGGTGAAAACGCAAGCCCTTGGACACATTTATAATAAAACAAAATACTCTACAGAAAATCTCCACAGTAACACTGGTAAATTAAGGGAAATCACAGAATTGCACTCTAGCAACAGGCATCAGAATACAAATTGTAATAAATTTTACTGCATTGCTGTGGAAAGCCTAGTAAAATGTACTGCTCACTCTCTGGGATCTTACTGCTTCTTTCTTCAGTACTGTTCCTCCATTAGGCCTATCCATTATCAGAATTTGGATGAAAACACTAGTGCAGTAATTCTGAGAAGCAAGTTCTGTATCACCTTTGGTAGAAAAAAGGTATGTTAAGAGAGTGTTGAGGAACAGAACGAGACGTATTTCTAAATATGAAGTAAATTGCTACATTCTGCCTTACCTGCCCACAAACATGATGTGCAATAGTAAAGTATTTACATTTTGGTAGTGCAAGACAGCTGCATGTCGACAAAAATGCTCCTTCAATCTCTGCTTCAGATTGTGTAACCAATTTAACTTGGTTAAGCTAGCACAACTAACCCAGACTTTTATCAAATGACACCATACAAAAACCTGCTTTTATCACTTCTGTTTTTCCAGCGATGACACAGCACACATAGTTCTAATACAATTTTCTTTTCATACATTTTGAGTTGCCAGCTAACTCCTAAACACAAACAAAATAGACTTTTAAAAAAATTATTTTAGAATGGTAATATGTTAATCCCAAAGCTTCTTGATTATTCTCAGTTTTTGCTTAAGATGTAATACTTCCAACCAGATCCCAAATTGTTTTTGAAAATGTCTGATGTCTTCTTTGGCAGAAGAGAGCATTGGCACAGCATCTTTGAGGGATTCCTAATCATACTGTAGATTAAGATGGGATTTTCTGCTGGTTTGTGTTCAGTTGTTTTTCTCCTCAATCCACCACAGAGGGGATAAAATCTATTTTGAAAATGAAGGAAAAAAAAAATCGATGCAAACACTAGCTTCCCCTGCAAGTTGATGTATACAAGAGAAAACAGAAACAGCTCAATTATTTGTTTAAATATTTTTCTAAGATACCCAGAGTGAATTTACAACGGAAAACCCTAAGGAAGCAAGCTGTTGCACAGCACATCTCTTAAAGCCTTTGCATTTACTACTGGAGCTGACCAGCCAAAGAAACCAGCTGTATGTCCAGATCTTTAATTGAAATCTGCTGCTGAGGGGAATTGCTCTGTGCTTTCAGCTGGCTCAAATGGGGCTGCCTAGCAACTGCAGAAACAAGTATCAGCAAGGCGGGATGACACAACCCATGGCCGCCTTTTTGGGCACGAGTTTGTTGAAGAAATGTATTTACTAGAGAGACCTCTTCAGACACGGACCAAGAAGCAAGTCAATCTCAGATGATAAGTAAAGTATAAATATGACTTCATCAGTAGTATGCATTTTTAAATGTCTGCTTTTGAGCTGACTCAAATGAGCTTTCCGTATGTCGTTGACAAACTTATGTTCTATTTAACAAATACCCTTTGACAGAAATGTTAATGTAAGATATGAACCTGCAGGACAACTGGATCAGCCATAAAAGTATCAGTAAAACTTCAAGTTAAATCAACTGATGAGTGATTTAATTAATCTAATTTTAACCAAAACCATGTAACGCTGTATCTGTTTGTAACTGAACATCAAAGCAGCATTTCTGTGTTGATACCTGAATGCTACATTACTCCAAAGCAAATTTCCCCCACATCTGAATTTTTCATATTCTACTTCTGAAATAGCCACAAGGCACGTTTGTAGTGCGGTAAAATAGAGAGCTGATGTCAATACTCAGGGGGTAAAGGGTCCTGCTGGGTAAGATTCATGGGAGTACCTGAACACAAAATATAACTTCATTCATGACGAAAACAAACTTGCAAAATACAGGAAAAAATCATGCAAAAACATCACAATAGCCCTAAATCCAGAGGGCTAAAGATGAACTTTGCAAAATTATGTGCTAAATGAAGGCAAAACATTCTGAACTCTCAAACACAGATAAGTTGCTCAAATAAAGGAATAAGAAATGTCATACTCTGAAGCTTTGAGACTCCTGAGAATTATATTTTATAGTGTTCAAAGAACTATCCAATATATGCTTCTAACAGTATGACTTAATAAAAAAATTATTCTGATACACTTTCTTCAATGGTTTTCTACTTGTTATTTAAGAGTAATAAAGGCACTGCTCCCATATAATACACATTTATGCCACCTCCTAATTATCACAGCTGGATAATGAAACAATATACATCTCTAAAGTTCAGTCCTTCTTTAGCAGGAAGTCCAAGTCAGGAGGATTTCTTTTAAAGGATTTACAGAAGCAACTACAATACTAATATTTTCAGTGCAAACTTGCATCTTTGTTCTGGTCTCTCTCACCCACTCTCTTTCTGAATTTGCTATAAAAGCTAAATTGGGTCTCAGGGGCACTGCACTACTAAACAAAGATCTCTTCTAGCCCATTGTGATGGAAGTAAATGTGCTCAGGAGGGAGATGTACTGAGGCTGGAGTGCCTTCCTCCCCAAATTCTTTCCTTTTTACACAGAACTCTTTACCCCACTTCCCAATATCACTCACACCGAGTCATACACTACGCCCTCCTGCTTGTAGTCTTATCTCTTTCTCAGAAATGTAGCCACATGAATGTGCTGAACTGGAGTAAATTTTTTTTTTTTTTGCTGACTTTGCTAAGCTATTTAAACATTCACACGATTCTTTTTGTATATGCATTGGAAGTAACCATTTTCTAATATTTATTCTTCTCAGCACTGAGACAACTATTTGAAGAGGATATATCCACAGTCCAATCTCAGCCCTATTATGATTTAATAACATAACAACCCAGTTCTGCTCTCCCTGTGCTTTCCTGACTGCTACTGTTAGTAATAACAAAGTTCCAATACTTCCTCAGCTTCATTACCACACGATTTTAAACTGCAGACATGCTTGTAATACACCTCACCATAAAGGATCACAGCTTTCATTGGGTGGGAAAAGAAAAACAAAACAAAACCTGAACTGTAAAATCTATCTCCTCCTTAGTTATGAAAAAAACCAAATAATTAAAAAAATTAAAATATCAAAAATACTGCAACAGAAAAAAAGTCAGGACTGTTGTATTGAGCTGACAAGTCTAGTACACACCCTCATATATGTCACTTGAAATTTGGCATTACAGATTTTAATAAACACAGACTAGTGGATACTGCTTCTATTGGACACTATGAAAAACTTGTTAATGCATATTTAAAAGAAGAAAAAAAAAAAGAAAAGTAAAGTAACTTTTCATCTGACAGAAGACTAAAATACAATGTTTCAGAATGACTGATTTAATGTTGGGCTCCACATAATGCTAAAGAACAACCTCATTTTTCAGCTCAGTTTTCTATCTCTGAAACCTTAGAAGTTTGTGATATGTCTGAATATGTTTAAGTACTTTTGACAGAAAAGTGCTGGTAAACTAAAGATGTCCTAAGATCACTTATGAAATGTACGTAACAGAACAAAGACTCTCATGTTTCTCTCATGTTGTATTGCAAACTTGCAAAGCTTATTGTAACACACAGGATTCTCTTTATTTTTTTGCAAAATTCTAATGCTCCTGTCATTCCTGCTGTTCCCTTTTTGTATGTCTGGGTAGTTCTACAGAATTTTCATAAAATTTTTGATCTTTGTAAGAGCAGAGTCAAATTCAGCATCTAACCACAAGAAGTAAATTGAGATATTTTATGTATTTGTTACATTATACTATGCTTTATTCACAAATCTTACTTCAGAAGCAAACCCCTTCTACCAAGTACAACAATTTAAAGTTAATGGTAGACACTGAGACTGTACAGATTACACATGAAGGTTCAACACCAGGTCAGTAGTGACTGAGCAAAATAAAAATTTCATGGCACTTGGTGGCCTGCATGAAGCAAGCTGGTGGTGTCAATCCAGTCTTCAATGGACTTTGTTCATTAGAAAAGAAAAACAAACCCCACCACATAGCTCTAATTGGCACCCCTGTTGTCACTGTCAGCGGCTAGGCCAAGGTTATAACAGCCACAGGAAAAGGGTCTTTCAAGGTCACTGTTGAGGCACAATGGGGAGGCAGCATGGGACAGAGCGAGCTCCAGTGCCATGGGCAGCTCAGCTCCCCCGAACTCCACCAAGTCTGCACCAAACACCAGCCGCCTGACAAAGACCTTGCACATCAGCCACCCGTCCCTGCAAATGTCTGCATGTCAAAAACCCCTGCAGGAACAGTTCCTAAACCTCTGCAGGGTACAGAAGACCTATCAACCAGGCACCTTTTTCAATTAAAGAATATAATGTGTGTGAAGGCACTTAAGAGCAAAACGGCTAGGAAAGTTCCAATTTAACTGATTGACAAAATTTCATTGTACATTGTTCTGCTTATTTTCCTTAATGTACAAGAGCTGACCATATCTGCAACAGAAGGGGAACTGTAATCTATCACATAGGTTGAAACCATCATGCAGAACAAAGTAAATTAAACAACATAACTCAGTAAGCTTTCTTGGTTTTCTTCTACATGACTAGTTGCTAAATGTCATTACAGAAAGTATTAATGAGTGTGTGTAGCTATGGATTACTCTGGTATGGAGACTCTTCTTCAATCTGCCTTTCTAATGACTATAATGAACAGAGTGGAAGGATCATATTCCAAGTTCACCCTTAACACTTCAACAGTTCAACACCTCTTCTTCCATTGAGTCTGCCAGTATGCCTGTTACAGAAGCAGGTCATAAAATTAACAGCCACAAAACCAGAAGAATATAAAATGTACTGAAAAGCAGTTAGTAATCTGAGAGCGGTGGAGATGGGAATTTAAATGAATGCAATACAAAAAAATCTAAAAGGTTAACTGCAATAAAATCCCAAACCAATAAAATACATCATAACAACTGGTTAGCTCTAAGAAAAAAAATCTGATATACAAACAGGGTTGGAACATGGCATTTTATTTCCATTTTTCAATCCTCATTATAAACTACAAAAATACTTAGTTATTTAAGGAAAGTTTGTATTCTTGGATGTGCATACATCTACTGTAAATGTTTTGTTGAATTCACATAATGGAAAAATAACATTACTTAATTTTTAAGGGACTGTTCAACAATTATACACATAAATTTATCAAAATATCACCTGTTCCCTCACAAAATATGAAACATTTCTATATACACATCTAAAATCCAAAGGCTTTTCAGTTCACTTCATGAGCAGCATGTAATATATTGATTATTTAGTGCTCCTTAAAACATCAACAGTCAGGCTCTAAGCACACACAAAGATAGCCTTAATCCTTAAGTGAAATGAACTCTTAACTCATATTATTCCTGACAGTAAACTGAGAGTTCATCCTTTGTCTTGGTTCCAAAGTGAAACGCATATCAAAAATGCTATTTTGGAGATTATGAAAAATCACAACATGCATTTAATAGCATTTATTTCCTGAAATTCTTTTATCCTGCGGCTCATTTGTGCCCAAAAGATAATGCAGGTTAAGACTGGCTCAAAATCGGACATACTCCTAAACATTTCAGTAATAGCATAAAGACTCTGAGACATATACCCTCCTGTAGCTCAGCTGATCCTGAGAAAGGATGAAATAGATGTTAACGGATGACAGCTTGGCTCTCTGCCTGTTTTACGCTTAGGACTTACAGAAAATTCCAGGAGGGATGTGGGAAATCAAGAGATTTCATGTAAATGTACCTCCTACACTTTCAGTGTAGTTTTCTGAAAATTGATATATTTTTCTTTTTGGTCATGGAGAGTTCTGCAATTGTTTGGTTCTGTAATAAGCTCTTGGGGCTGCTTAGAAAGAAAAGTTAGTGAAGGGTATATACTTAAAAAGCACCCTGGTCTTGGAGAAGTGGAGAGCATTGTATGAGCACTCTCCATTTGTTTTTCTTTTGAGCATGGAGAAAAGATCTGAAGATGCTTTTTCAGTCTTATAAAAAAATATTATGCCACAATCAGATAGGACACTATTCCTTTATTGCCATGTATTTCTACCATCTCCAGAAGCTAAAATCTATGTAACAAATCAGTTATTTTTTCAAAAACAACAAAAACTCAAACAAACTAACCACCCAAAAACCAATCAGAAACACCAACCAAACAAGCCCCAACATCCATCTCCAAAAAAACAGAACAAAAAAAACCCCAACAAACAAATGGAAAGATACCAGCATATTTTTTTTTACCAGACAGGAGAAAGAGCAGGTGCTGGTAAGCAAGAAGCGATAGGGGAGCAGAGATTCAACTCTCAAGTATCTCAACTATTTCCAAGGCTACAAGCATACAAATGTAAGAGAGGTAAGAGAGGTACATGGAGATGTATCCTGGCCAAGATTTAACCAACTGCTTATTTCTTCCTAACAGCATATCCCAAGAAAAGCAAACCAAAAGAAACAAAATGTTGAAAAGAACAAAATAATACACAGGCAGGTATGATGTACGGTTTAGGGAACCAATTACGTGTTTTCTAACAAGTGAATGAATTTCAGTGTCAAGTACTTTTCTGAGTGTATGGAATTTCAACAAAAGTGACTGAAAAAGATTCAGAGAAGGAAAGAGGAACAGAAAAAAAGAATAGAAAGACAGGGAAAAAAATCCAACCGAACCTAATTTCATTCGATCCAGAGTTTAAAAAGATCAGGTTTAGATGTATTTTGTGAATGACATTTCAATTTCACAAATAACTAACTTGGCTGAAGTGCAGTGAATGCCAAGCTTGTACAGACAGCTTACATAACTGTACATGTGATGCCCCAACTTGCAGCATTCCTGAGTAGCGGAGCTCTGGATACACAGAGTGAAATGAATGGAAGAGGATGTCTAATGTTAGCATTTAGCTGGATACGAAGTAGTTTGAAGTCCCATTACAACAAACTTACATGCAACGCCAAGTAATAGAAAGTAGCACAATGAATACATTAATATCACATTAATTGTTCTTTCCTCTATTTTTCTTCTCTTTTCCTGTTACTTCTCTTTCTTTATTTCCAACAGCAGGCCCACTGTATTTACCTCCACCTGCAATGAGTGGAAATTGTAAAGTCCAGCATTCTGTAGCATAGGACACATCAAAACCCCTTCCATCTCCTCACTCTTCTGTTTTATATTCTGTTCTTTTCCTTTACATTTCCACTTACTTCTTGAACATAACTCTTTTTCAAAACAGCACCCTTTCTATTCAGTTTGTTGTTTATACGAATTTACCATCCTTTTTTCCTCCCCATTTTCTCTTGGTTCCAATTAAATTCCCTCTTGAAAGCATATACTTCTCTCCTTCAGTTTTATGATGCAGCTGGTATAATCTTCTTCTCCTCAATTCTGTTGATGCCTGAAAATAACTTGCTGCAAAAGGGCTTATTTAGAGTCCTGTTTTCATGGCACTTCCACTAGAGTGTGTAAGAATTGCTGATTTAGAACACATCTTGGTCAATCATATTTTCAAAAATAAATATTGGAATTTTGGTAAACACAAATCAGTGATAAACTAAGAAAGCGATTTTTACATAGACACCTGAATTAGGATGGCACAAGTTCCCTCCCCTCTTATCCACTGAACTCAAAACTGATTAGCTCTCCCATTTTCTAAAAATCATTGGCTGTAAACAACCAATGAGAACATATTGTACCATGATTTTTACATAAGACGTTCCAGCAAAATCTATAGGGAATTCTATTTCAAAATTAAAGATATACAACTCCACAGACAGATTTCACTCAGTTGAGGCATCTCACTGTTGTATACATTTGCTTGAAATACTATCAAATATAAATAGTTTCTCCAAAAAAATCTTTTTGTGATTATAGTTGCTTCTTTAAATGTTACAGCAGATACTGCATGCAATACCTTTCTTTTATTTTAATAATATATTATTTCTTTCTATTCTTTTAATATATTAATTATTAATTAAATTATGCCTAAATTATGGAGATTACTAGATACTTTTGAAGTTTCATCTTTTATACTGTAACAGCTGCTATAGCACTGGTAACGCCTTTTTTCTCAAACAGGTTTGAAAAAGTAATTTACTTTCATAAGCACATAGAATTGCTTTACAAATTGTAGCGAAACATGATGTTGACATTCTTCAAGCCATGGAATAATTTGTAGTTTAAATTACTCTCAATGGATGTTAATCAACCATATTTTGCCTCCACTGACATCGTTGTTTTAATCTTCCTCCTCATTCCAAGTAATCATGTGAGAGATTAATGTAAGCTGAATTTTCCAAAATTGGATATGCCTACAAAGAAACTAGTATTCTAAATAAAATACACTGATTTTTGAGTGAGAAAATTCTGTGAAAATTCTGGGAAAGAATCACTAATTCTTTACTTTTTTCAATGTAACATTAATTTTTTAAGTGTTAATGTCCCAGTATTCTGGTAGGTATATCTAGAAAAAGATTTCTGGTGCAGTACTGTGTACATACTACCTATACTAAAATATTTATTATAGGTTTCCATACATTAAACAAAACAGTTAAGCTGGTATTTCTTGTATCACCTTTCCATTCCCATATTTATTTCTACAGAGAGAGAGGTTTGTGTCATTAAAAGGAGAAGTCTGGCTTGCTGACAGACACTTCGAATGACCAGTACTTGTACAGCTTATACAATTCACTGGAAGAAAACAATAAAAAGTTTAACATAACTTCCTAAATAAACTACATTAATTTCTCCTTGGCTATCAGTGAAACTCTTTCTGAAAGAAAAGTTTCTTTTCTCCACGACGATGAAATCAACGCATGGCACTGTGCCTTATTATAAATGCCTTCTCTAATGCCATTACTTCTCTGTACCACTAGACTGTGCTGCATTTGTTTATATTTGTGCTGCCACTGCATTTGAGTGTCTGGCCTCAATTCCTGTACACGGTCTCTTCTTTCAGCTCATTCCAATTAATTACCAAATACAGTTCATTGTACAAATATTGTACAAAATCCCCCAAACAATGCACACTGAAGTAAGCAATGATTTTCATAGGCAGTTGCTGCTTTATTCTTCTTCGAGACAGACAAAAAGAAACAACAGAGCACCTGTTTAACTACTCAGCCAGGACCTGAAATACAATGTTTATTTTCATTTTTCCATCTTATTTAGAAAAGTAAAATCAGTGCTGCACTGCTGACATGCACAAATGGTCAAGGAAAAATGTGCTAGCAGGGAAGTCTTAGGATCTCCAAAATGCACTTCTGTGGCAGGCTCTCAAATTAAAAAGTTGACTGGCAGAAATTTACCCTCACCTAGTAAAACCAGATGTATTTTCCAAGAAGGAACGACAGGACAACACACATCAACGTCTCTAAATGGCACTTTTAATGAAAATATGGTCCTTAATTTTGTTAAACTCAGTTTTATACAGCTCACATATAGTAAAATCACTAAACTGTCCCCCAAAAGATCCTTATTCCCAATACATCTTTTGGAAAATTATTTACTTCACAGTTCTCAGTCTTCTAGCTAACAGATAGATGCCATCAACTTGTGGACTGAGTCTACAGCTTCCAAATATCTCTGAAACAAGTGTAAACTTTCAATGTTTAGTAGTGTAAGGCACACTAAATAATCTAACTTCTGCAAACTATTCAAGTGCATAAAGCCCATCACCCTTTACCTCCTGTTGTAGTGGGAATAATAATTTAAGACTTGCTTATTTACAAGCAGCTTTGTCTTTACTTTTCACATTTGAAGTTTATTTTAGGAGAACCATAATTCCACCTGAGACCAACAAAACATAATATGCTACCCTCTTGACAGCTCATTATTTTGACAGGAGACTCAACTGCAACTTAATTTCTTTTTCCCTTCTTTTGATCTAACTGTTTTTCCCCCATAAATGTCTTCATTAAAAAAAATAACAAAAAAAAACAACAAAAAAAAAACAACAAAAAAAAAAACAACCCAGAAAACAAAGAGAAGAAACAAAACCAAAAAAACACCAACAACTGATACTTGTAACAAATGGATTGCTTGTAAGAGTAAAGCCATATTTCCTCTAAAGGATTGCTTCAGAGAGGGGAAAAAAATTTAATGCAATGGGAACATATGAGCTGTTTAGAAGTGTTACTCTGAAGAATAACCTCCCTTATGAATAACATGGATTAAAGAAGCAGAAATATGACTCTTAAAAAGAATAATTTTGTTATGGAAGGAGTTTGCTTGTTCAAGAAACCTAAGTGACCATGGGTAACTAAAACAAATCTTTTAAATGCGAAACCATCTCAAGAACATCTGTAAGCAGACAGACTGTTTCACAGACTGACTTTGTAATAATTATCAAAATTACCCTTAAACTTACATTACTTTTTAGCCATACTGAAATATTTATTACCCTATGCAGCATATTCATATATAAATATATTACAAATGTAAGTATTTTCCTAATCTTTACTTAAAAATTGATTTGCTCACTATTTACTAGCAACAACACAGCAATGAGCATAAGCATAACAATTAAACTAAGTAGTTTATTGGTAATTGGCAGAAGAACAATGTTTTTGAATATTTTTTATGTGTCAGCCTCAGCAGAGAAACCATGTAGCATATTTACAAACATTTCTTTCCAGCAAATATTTATATAGCAAACAGCTGTATTCAAGCACTGAAGAGTAGCAGACAGTAAGGAATGGAAGGTGATTTTACTGAAATTTCAGTGAAAGACTTTTTTTAATTTGGCTTGCTACTTATGATGTTGATTCCCTGTGGCCTTTATAATCATTCATGCTGCTTATAATCTCAAATCATTGGGTTTCCAAGGGACACAGAACAAGCAGTCTTAAATTCAGCTTGCCTTATTTCTGTGAATAGTCCCATAAAATCTAACTGAACTACTCACATATACAAAGCCCATGACAACTCTTTATAAATGAGTTTGTCTGTCAAGCAAACATAATTACTTGATGTTTACTCTTTAATAAGTATGTGGTTTTAAATGGCCATGATCCAGATAAACATAAGATTTTTTTAAAGTATTGCATTTTTGTGCAGCAGTAAAAGTGTAGATCCTCCATAAAAATTGTGTACATGCATTTTAATTGGCAATTCATCAAAATAATTCACAATTAACAGCAAAGTAACAACATTTATGTCAAACTAAATTAGCGTATACTTGTAGCAGAGGCAGAAACAGCTGTTATTCTGTTTGCATAAACTTCCAGCAGAATGTGTCTGGCAAAGTTAAGCACGAACATTTCTGCTTTATAAAAAATAGTTCCAAGACTGCAAAAATGCAGAGGGCCAAATGTCTCATTAATAGGACCACTGAAGTGAGTAAGCATTGTTCAGTCAAACAAGGACCAGGCCATCACAGCTGTACTGTATTCTCAAGTCTGTGCATAAATTAGAGTTTTTAATATGCTCATGAAACCAGTATTAGACACAAACAGGGGAATTGCACAATCCAAAAGACACCTTCTGTCTGCCACCCCCAGTGACACTGTGTGATGTCTTATTCTCCAAGCTGCACTGCAGACTTTGCCAGACTGCATACAGAATCGGAAGAAAAAAACAACATTGAACTTTTTTAAACACGGAGCACAAAGAACAACATTTTGACATCTACAGCTAGTCTATGAAAGTCATTATGGAAAGCCCCAACTGTGCTAAATGTACAAAGCTGTTAAAATTGCTCTTTAAAGAAACTGATTTTAAATTCAAATGTATCAATTTTTAAAAATTTACACTTTGACTGAAGTTGATATAACAGGTTTATTACTAAGCTCAACAGCAAGTGATCTAAGACAGCATCTTAGAACTGTAAAACAACTAACACACTACTGTTATCTCAGGATTGTGCAGCAAAGCTCAGACTTTCTTATCTTTTTATTTCTTTTTAATTTTTTTCCATTTTGTCCTATGGAACAACAATTATTTTTACCCCAATTTATCATACATGTAACACCTGTGATTTCCCTCATTAAAAGCAAAATAGACAGCGTCATGGGTTGAAAGGGCAGGATATGGACTATAAAAGGGCTAGTTAAAGTAAGCCATTACACTGTTGTACTGATAAAGCTCATTTCTACTCATCACATGATTAGTGCAATCAATATTTACTCCTGTGTGCATCTTCAGCTACAAAACATGCATTCTTCAATTTCACAGCACAGACCTTAATTTCTGGGAATTCACCGCACTGCTTGAGAGGTAGGCATTTCTTGGATAACTTGGGAATCTTTCACCCGTCTGAATTGTTTTCCTGCATCAGGTAACAAATGTGCACGCTACAGCAGATCCTAGGTCCTGGGACTATTTTAAAAAAACTCAGCACTGTTGAAGGTATACCTTACCCATACATTTCACTATGATCTACAGCAATACCTCCCACAGCACCCTAAAGACTTTCCACAAATTATCACAAGTACATTTTAAACAGGAATTATGACTTCCAGAATTCTTGTATGCGCAGAACAAATCTTTTCTTTTTCCTGACAGATTTACTCCTCAAATGCAGAAAATAGTTTTTTAACCATAAAACACAATTTAGATGACCTCTACTACTGTGCTGTCAAATTAAAAAAATCATACCAACTTACTGCTTGACACTGGATTTGTAAAAGACCAACAGTGGAAGTCGGATATGTTCCGTACCACAACAGAGAAATTATTTCCAGCCTATGCACATGGTATTTTAGTAGCTTTTAAATTACCTGTCACCAGACTTCCATCTATGAAAAACAAATGTAACTTTAAAAAAAAATTATATGATGAAAAAATTATTATATAATATCTATATGATATTAAATCATACAGTTATCTACAATGTACTTATAATGTGTACTCTCCTCTGACCCCCAATACTGCAGCATATTACAATTAAAGATAAATGAAAGATACCATATGGAACGTAAGTACAATCTAATGCAAAGTAGAAGTATTGCTGAGGTACAAATGGGCTCTCATGATTTTCCTTTTACTTTTGTTCATTTTAGAGAGGCGTCACTGTTTATTGACTATACACATTTGTATTTTTTATTATGTGACACAGTTTATTACTGAATTATGATTTTCAGAGCATTTACTGACATTTACTAAATTTTACCTGCAAACACCTAGCACCAGAAACTTGTGCTTTATCATATATCAAGCAGTTCTAAAGAAGTGAAATAACATTATTCAGTTAAGGAGTCACTAGATGCACCACACTGTGAGGACAAATTGGTTTTACAATCGTGGTGAAAAGTTTTATATATCCTTTATATTGTCAATGTGATGTATTTTAGAATATTAATGTTACATATTCCAAATAGAGGCGTTATTTACGTTTCCTGGAATAAATTGCAAAATAATTTTCCTTTTAAGTTGTCGAGTCTACGAAGATTTCCTGCACTCACGTACTCAATTAAGGAGCACTTCTAAGTTAGTCAGTCTATTTGTATACGTTACTTAATAAGCTCATTTAGAAATACTGCAGATAGACTGTTTGATCATACTTTTCCAATTTCTTGCAAGTATTTCAGTCATGCTAAGAAATAGCATACACAACATCTATATATAATAACTAGACAACATCAGATAACATGTGTTATTGCTCAGTCCTGACACCACCAAGAAAAAACTACACAGAAAACTCAAGTAACTTGGCTTCAGGAGTTTGTGGTGCTCCTTTTCTTTAAAAGGTAACAGAGAAAGCTTTTGGTAAGATTTTCAACTACAAGTTTAAATACTATTTTTGTAGTAAGTGGAGTACTTGGGTACTAATGTCACTGTCACAACTCAAATAGTTACAACCACAAACTTGACTTTTCTATGTGTATGAGTAGCATGTTCCCAGAGTAAAAGTAGCTATTTTGACACTGCTTTGCCACTGTCAACCTTCCACATTTGCAAAACAGCTGCATTATATGCAGAATTGACTAACTCATAACAGCTTTAAACTTTACAAATCGTTTTAGTAAGAATTAAGCTACAAGAAAAAATGTAAATCTGCTTTTTCAGCTAAATAACACAATCATTTTAGTGCACTTTCTGTTCTCTTTTTCTAAAACATATACTGAATTACACATTCTACGTTCTTAACTCACTCACAGGATTTTGCCAGGAGTGGGACACATGGAAGTAAGACAGTGATGAACACCCATTGTAAACTTCTTTTATACCTATGTTTGCCTCTATAAAATACTGGTGTAAAAGTCACCAACTTCAAAAAATTCCACTTTCCGTTCAGAGGGAAATATCTGGACCTATCACAACAGCAAAAGCACCCAACCAACAAATGCTCAATCTCCTATACATTGTTCTGCTGTAAGTCAGTATGGCTATGTATGCTTAATGGGATTGAAATCAAGATTTGACATGCAGAAAATTGTTATTTTGGATACAACATGACCAATGACTGTAACACACTGTCACAACAGCTGAAAATGTTAGCTTGGCTTTCCCGGGATAGGACTGACTGTCCAGTGCTTTGGGATTCAGCAGGCAGTAACACAGGCTGGGTATTTTTCAGGCACTCTCTGTCCTCCATCTCCAGTGTGGAGCAGTAACAAACTACAGCAGCCCCTGCACATCCCAGGCATATTGTGCTAACTGCATGAACTGCAGCTTGGAAGCATCACAGCTCAGCTGGGGAAGTTCAGGGGAACAGCTCACATGTTCAAGACCAAGAGCTTCCTACTCCAAACCAACTGCAAATATAGTTGAAAACAACTACACCTTTACAAGAAGGCTTACAGCTCTCTAAAAGCATGAATTCATGGGAGCTCACAATCTGTGAATTGTGACACTCATTTACTTCTGTTATTTGGAAAGCCACAAAGACAGATGCTGAATTAATGCATAATGTTCCTTTTTAATTGAGGCAGTGTAAAGCTCTGCTCTTGCCTCGACACACACCTGTTGTAAAACTTCACTTTACTAACCTCTTGCACATGAGTTTCAAACTAGGAGGAAAGTTGCCTGTTTCTTGTTTTTCTCCTCCATCCATCCCAGTCTTTTTTTCCCCATCTGTAAATTCCCTATTGAGTAAGCATAAATACAATGCAAATATTAATTTGCATTCTAGGGGCAGAGCTGCACCTCTTCACAGTAGCTGATAGCACAGCTGAAGGGATGGCAGAGGCGGCTGTGGAGCTGGGGCAGACCCCACAAGATATGCAGCCAGATGTGCAGCAAGATCTGCCTCCCTCTCTCTGCCCAGCACAGACAGGCCACCCTGGGCCTTGCTTAAAAGGAAAGACTCTGAGGAGAGGGAGGACATTTCACTTCACCATTGCACAGGCCACCCCAAGGCAGGGGAGGAGAGGCATGGGAGCCATGGCTTGTTGGATGAACTGCCCGCAAAAAGGGGAGATGGGGCTCCCGAACAGAGGTCACTGGATGGGCGTGTTTTGAAAAACAACCTCTGAGACAATGACCAGCTTTACTCAAATTGGAGGCACTCTGGTGCATAGAAAAAAGAAAATAGAACAAAAAACCACAAACAAAACCAAAACCCACAAAAACCCACACTCAAACAGAAAACCCTAAAACCCAAGCAGCAAAGCTGCAACAGGGGTCACTTCACAGAATTGAGTGCTCTCTCTGTTTCCCGTTGCTCTTAGGAAAAACAAACACTGTTCAGCAAGTTCTTACCAGATATCCCACAGCCAACACCCTAACAAAGAATGGTTAGGGGAAACAAGGTCTTTTTAAGTTGATCTGTGCAAATGTCATAGTTACAACTCCTTTAAAACGAATTACACACATGTGATTTGTTAGTGCTGTTAACACACGCTATTACAGGAGCCGACATCGACCAAACTGAAATTCTAGCTAGAAGTTCTTTCCTAGTGTGTGTGTCGACTGGCCTTAAATGGAAGATCCAAGGAATCTGCACGCAGTGTCGCTGTCAACCCCGAGCGCGTCCCACTCCCCATAAGCCCTTTTCCTCCGTTTCAATACCCTCGTAGAGATTACTTTTTGTCCCTTTTACCAAGCCATGGGTGAGGCAAGCAATCGGTCTGACAAACTGGTTAATAAAGGGCAATGTGGAAGATGGGGGGCGGAGGAACTGTGCAAACCTCGCGGACGCCCGAGGCTGGCAGGGGTTGTTCTTGCCCCGGTGCTGGTGTTCGCCTGGCTCGGAGATGGAGCCCAGGGGAGTCTGGCCCTGGGAGATACGGAAATAAGGCATTCCCATGTCCTCCGCAGCACTCCACACCCACTGGGGTGCCCGGCGTGCCAGCACGCAGCCCCTCTCCAGCCCCAGCAGTTCATCATGCCTGAGGGTGTCCCGTCGGTGACGATACTTTGCTCTCCTGCGGGACCCTCACCGGGTGGGGCTGCCAGCCCTGGAGGAGTCTCTTACCCCGGCAAGGCTGCGCAGGCAGCACAGGATCGGGGGCCCGAAGAGACCTGCGGGCACGGGGAGTGGGATCCCGAGCAGCGCAACCCTTCCCGCCCAATTTGCAACCCATGGGGAATGGGGGCCTCCAGGCGACGTGCCACCTGCGGAACAAAGTCCAGACAACTTTTGGGGAGCAAAAGGGGAGCCCCTCTGGGCGCTGGCAGCGGCCCGGGACCGAACGGCAGCGGGTTCCGCCGTCCGGGACACCTGCCGCGCCCCGCGGGCAGCTGCAGGTGGGGACTGCACGGCAGAGCCACTGCCAAGCACCTGAGCCTCCCTTCTGCCCGCCGGCACGGGCCGGCCTCCCCGGACAGGTTCGTGAGGGGTGTCCGCCCATCATCTGCCGCGGAAGGCTCCTCGGTCTGGGTCGCGGCCCCCGCGGGTGCCGGAATCACACCCTCAGTAGCCACGCCGGCACGACCCAGCAACTTTCTCCCCCGGACCCTCTCGCCTAGTGCGAAACCTCTTCTCCAGCCCCTTCCCCAGTAGCTTTCCCAAAAGAGAGCCGCCCCCCGGGCCGCTTACCTCGCATGGTGTTGGTTCCCCGCTCCGCGCAGTCATGAAGCTAAGAGCCCAGGAACCGCACCGCACAAATCCCGTCTCAACACCCGCGAAGGCGGCAGCCGCCGCAGGTCTGCTCCGCCGGGAAAACCATACCTCCGGGGCGGCTCCGCGGGGCGCGGCTCCGCGGGCTCCCCGCCGCCGGGCGCGCTGCTCCGGGGCGGCCGCCCCGCGGCGGAGCCTCTGCGGGGGGCGCCTGGGCGGCCGAGCGGCGGCGAGGGGCTGAGCAGGGGAGGAGGAGGAAAGGAGTTACGTTAGAAAAAAACAGGAAAAACACGCGGAGGCAGAAGAGAGGGGGGTGCCGCGTGGATGGCAGAGCATGTGCGCTTTCACATGACAACGGCGCCCCTCAGCAGCTCCCCGGTGCGGATTTCCACTGCGCAGCCACAGCAACGCACGGAGCGAAAATGAGACCCAGTGAGAAAGCGGCAAAGAGGCTTATAGCGGGGGGTGGGCGGTGCCGCCGCCGCCGCCCCGCCCGCTGTCAGCGCCGCCGCCAATCGCGCGGCCCGCCCGGCTCCGCCGCCGCGGGTGGCCCCGGGTGCCGCCGCCCGGCCCGGCCCGGCCCGGCCCGGCTGCGCGGGGAGCGCGGGCTCCGCGGGCTGTGCGCCCCGCCCGCATCGCAACTTCTGCTCGGCCCGGGAGCGCCGGGCCGCCGCCGGGTCCTGCACGGGGCTGGGCGTGGTGCTGCGGGGATGGGACTGGCGTGCGGAGCTCTGGAGCTTGCGGAGAGAGGCAGCGGGCGCTGAGAATCACCCCGGGTGGCGTTGTTAGTGAGGAGGCGGTGTCTCCGGGGAGAAAGGCGAAAGCGCTCGGTCACCACGGTGTGACCGTCATCGGGAAACTGCATTTTCCGACGGGAATGGGAAAGTTTGGTGGTGAGTCATTTTCTGATTAAAGAGTGAATCTGGACGTCGAAGGCAATTTGTTTTCCGGTGTAAGACTAGCAAGATGTTCTGCAGAAACCGATGTGTTCTGCGGCCAGCAGTATTTTCACGACTCACAACTCTCCCTCTGGTTAACTGATTGACAAACTGATGTTTGTCCCCGAAAGAAACAAAAAACAAAAACCCAAAAAAACAAACAACCCCCCAAACAAACAAAAGAAACGAAAACGGCAACAAAAACCACCCAAGCAAACAAAAAGACTACGGAATCTTTCCAGTTACTGTTTTGTTTTGATTTTGTCCTGTATGATAGATCATGGAACACAACCGGACCTCAGTAAGACATCTTAAAAACAAGTCCCTGTTATCAAGCTTTCCAGTTCCTAGCTCCAAACCTAAAATGAAAAAGAAAGCCTCTGATTTAACTAAAATGTATCCATACAAAGTTAGTATATCGACGTCATAAATCAAGATGGGATACATATTTGATACTGTTAAATTAAATATGGACATGCTGAAATAGATTTATTTGTTATTACATGAATTATCCGACTAAGTTCTTTTAGGTCTGTTTTTCAGGATCTCTTTTGCTGTCTTAAGATTTATTATAGGAAAGATACAAAGTGAAGCGTCCGCTGCTAGTGCAAACTGACAAAAGCTTTATTCTTGGGGAGCAAGGTTACAGGTTTAAAGCAAGCAGTTATTGTGGTTAGCCTCTTTCAAAACACCTGTTTGAATTGAAACTGACAAAGACATGCAAGAATCAACTCTACTAGTATTGAAAATATCTAGATTTACCTGACCACGGTGAATTTTAACTGCATTCACTGTAGTGAAGACAGTCAGTTAAAAAAAAAATAAATTCTTAATTCCTAAGCTAGTCGATGGGATTTGTATTCTTGACCATTGTATTTATGCAATTTATATACTGCATGCAAAGTTGTTAATAGTCATGTGGGATATATTCTTAGGATCTCATCCAGGAACTTTTACTTGGCTTTTAGTATTTATATCAGCACACCTTTCAGTAACAGTTATGTGCTCTCCATCTTTTCACTTCACAAGACCTGGAATTTACAGTGGCATGTTTTCTTTTTAATTGGGATTCTAGCAGATGTGGTTGGCGGCAGTTAGGCTTGCCTCCAGGATTCTCTTCTATGGATTTTCCCACAAACCATCTCTTCAATCTGTTCCTCATGTTCAAAAGTTTCTGAGGTAATTGCAATAAAGTAACTCTTACACACCACTTTGCAAAACATGTTAGGAAGTCTCATAGGTATAATTTACCTAGTATCTAATATGGAATTTAGTGAATAATGCTTATTGCTTTTACAAAAGCAACTAGCAGAGAGAGCAGAGATTCCATCTACTTGTTGTGTTGGAACCAGAACATTTTTTTTTCCCTGCTGGAAAATCACCTATCAGCAGGAACAAAAGATACGTGAATTTCAAGAGGAGGCATGCACTCTTTTTTCATATTGTCAAGTCATCTTGTTCGTGTTTATGCCAATATGATTTTTAGTTTTAATTGCTTTCAAGCTGCATCTTAACACCAATCAAAACTTTATTAGGTAAATAGCAAGCTATCTACTTGCTATGCTGTGCACTCAAAATACCTTACATTATTACAGTGCATTCTGGTTTATCTTTATGTGGGATTTGTATGGTGCTTTTGACAATGAAGAAAAAAAATTTCATTATTCTTTCTTAGCTTGATTTTGATTTTTTAGCTTTTCTCTTTTTTCTTTCTCTTTTTTTTCCCCCCTTTTTTTTCTTTTTTTTTTTTTTTCCTTTTTTAAATTTTTTTTCTCCTACAAAACACACATAATTTGCCCCCTGGAATTCATTTACATTTCTCACTACCATATGGAGTGGCAATTTTTATTTATTTATTTTCAGAAACTCTGATAGACTTTTAGTTTATTAATCTTTCTCTTTCCAATATAGTCTATGTACAACGTTGTCTGAGATAACTTCTTCACTAGCTAAAGCAAGTTGCTAAATTTGATTTTTTTAATAGTTGGGATGAAATATTGTATGCTAAGTACTAGTAATGGTGACAAAAGAGTTAGACATGTTATAAAAATGTGTGAACTTCAGTGAGAGCCAGAAAAATTATAAATACTTTATATAAAATACAGGGCTGGTTGAAACTGTTATATGGTGAAGCAGGTAAGCAACACACAAAAAAGCCACATCATCTGAAATCATACAGAAATTTATACAATATTTAAAAATGGAACACATATCTTCCATTTTTAAATAAATTGAGTAGTACAATTTAGCCCACTATTCGTGTAAGATGTTCGATATCCCAGATTTCAAAGAGAGCCTTTTCAGGCTTTTCTCTTTCCAGATGAGTGCTTCAGAGAAGAAGTTTAGAAAACACCACACAAATAGAGTTGAAATGCAACAAATAATTTGTTTTGCTTCAAAATATAAATATTTATGGCTAAAGAACTGTATCATTGCTTTATATTTTCACTGCAAAATAACAATGAGAAATTGCTTTCCAGAATATTCACTTGCATTAGCACCTTTCCAAGGCTCTTTGGATCACAATCTACTAAGACAGTATTTAAGGCCACATACTTTTATCATTTTAATAATTTGCAATATGTTCATTAGAGCTGTAGCAAGTTATGCCTAATTTAGTTGCTTCATTAAAAAATACTGAATGAATAGTCAAAACAAACTGTTTCAGACAGGTCCCATTTCATTCCCCTGGATATCAAAGGCTAATTTCTGTTGGCATGAAAAGAAGCTATGCACCCCATAGTCAAAATTTATTTCTTAGATTCTATAGGAGTACCATTGGTAACAATTTTCTTCATCTCATCTGTCTCCGGCTTCATTGCCAGACGTTCCTAACTTTATGTAATAATAAGAAAGATTTTCTCATTTTTCATTTTATGACTTCTGCGCAAAGTTATTGACAGACTCAGGAATATGAGCTTCTCTCATAGGTTCCTCAATTTAGATTAACTTTCTAAAGTTCGTCCTTTCTCATTGTGCTGCCTACACTCTGTAAACATGCACATGCATTATATTGTCTTTGTCTCCTATAAAGACTTATAACCATTATGCAATTTCAAACTGTTTCCACAGAATATTGATTCAGAACTCTGCATTTTCTTCCAAATGAGTAAAATTATTTTAAAAGCAGCCCTAGAAAGTCCTGACACAATCAGAAACAACATTTAGCAATTGAAAAATCTTAATTATGTTAATTTAAGTTTTAGAAGCTAAGAAAGTAATGCATTATGCATAACAGAATAACCAGAAACTTGAAAAAAATAAAAAGAAAAGCCATGCTTGACTTTTTCCTCTGTCTTGTGAAATGAAAAGCAATCCCTAGCCACAAATAAGGAATCTCAACTCCTGTAAATACTTCATGGCATCTCTTTCATCCTCTATGTTCTTCCCTGCCTTAATGGCAGAAATTGTATTGTGACTTCCCCTGCTTTACATGCAGTGTCAATCACTGGATCGTGGTATAAAATGTCCCAATTAAACTTATCTTGGAACAGGAATGTATACTAGCTGGGATACTAGATACCATAACCACCTTACCTCCAACAAAATGTTCAGCACCTGAAAAAACTGTCTGTTAAGCATATAATTGCTGCATTAAACCTAGAACACCAGAACTTTGAAATTACATTTTGGATTCTAAAACCTAGCCAAGGAAGGAGCTAAATCTGACAGTAATAGCTATGCCCAAGTAACCTGGAGTTGGCTCTGGAGAAACTACACCATATTCGAATATTGATGAGAGAGGAGGCAGCAGTGAAGGACTCTACCTGCAGCAAAAAGCCTTCCAAGAGGCAGTGATCTTCCAAGATTCATGTCCACGTTCTCCATCCTTGGAAGGTCGAAGGGTTCCTAAGCTGTTTTGAGGCAATCCAAGACCAAGAGTGGGCGTCAATGAAGGAGATAGAAAGATGAGAGCTGGGAGGAATACTTGGGCAAAATAAAGTGCTGTGGGAAGGAAGCATGAGGCACAAGACCTCTCTTCAGATCAGTGCTTCCAACCCTCCTGGCAGCCTCTGAGGCATCAGACACTATAGCCTGGGGACGAGACTGAGTATCTTCAATTGCTCCCATGAAGTAGTTTAAAGTTGAAATGTGAGGATGTATTACAAGCAAAAATTTTTCCCTTTAAATGGATATTGACCTTCCAGCTAAACATTAATTTAGCCTCATGGAAACAGTCTGATTTTTCAAATTTTTAATACTGTTTCACTTGAAAAATGAAAACCTAGAATGCAGTTATTTTTTTCATCAGGAAATTAATTAATTTTCTGGTGGAATCTCAGCATTCTTTTTCTTACTTAAGCATTACAGTTTTACATTTTAAAATCAAAGAAGTTCTAAACCTTTATTCTAAATTCTTTTTCATTGTATTACTACTATTTCTGAGCTAACATGTGGCTAGAAAATCAAACAGAAATGACACAGAAAAATTTAGAGGGTCTAACATTTTGAACTTTACAGGATCTATGAAGCATATTGACACTGAGTAATCCATAACCTTCTTTTGATCATTCAGTTATTTATATTCTGTCACAGTAAGTTAGTAGTACCTGCAGAACAAGGATAGGCTGGTGGTAAAAGGCTGATTTGGACTAAGCAATTTTAAAATGACTGTATTCTGTGATTTTGCACTGAAAAATATGCATTTATTTCAAATTTTCACTCAACTGAGAAATATTTAGGTTTCAATATTTTGCCGTTCTTTCAGCTTTTGGGGCATTCATATCTGGTGTTCTGTTTTAGACTTATCTCGTGTGCACATCGAGTCTACTGCTGCACACCACGGCTTTAGCTGTAGCTCATAGCAACGGCTGCAGTGAAGGATGCATATAAGGGATGAAAAGTGCCCTGTCAGTTTGTTCTAACTTCTTAATCCTTCCTTCCTTCCTTCCTTCCTTCCTTCCTTCCTTCCTTCCTTCCTTCCTTCCTTCCTTCCTTCCTTCCTTCCTTCCGGAATTCCTTCCTTCCTTCCTTCCTTCCGGAATTCCTTCCTTCCGGAATTCCTTCCTTCCGGAATTCCTTCCGGAATTCCTTCCGGAATTCCTTCCTTCCGGAATTCCTTCCTTCCTTCCTTCCGGAATTCCTTCCTTCCTTCCTTCCGGAATTCCTTCCTTCCTTCCGGAATTCCTTCCTTCCTTCCGGAATTCCTTCCGGAATTCCTTCCGGAATTCCTTCCTTCCGGAATTCCTTCCTTCCTTCCGGAATTCCTTCCGGAATTCCTTCCTTCCGGAATTCCTTCCTTCCTTCCTTCCGGAATTCCTTCCTTCCTTCTGGAATTCCTTCCTTCCTTCCTTCCTTCCTTCCGGAATTCCTTCCTTCCTTCCTTCCTTCCTTCCTTCCTTCCTTCCTTCCTTCCTTCCTTCCTTCCTGCCTTCCTTCCTTCCTTCCTTCCTTCCTTCCTTCCTGCCTTCCTTCCTGCCTTCCTTCCTGCCTTCCTTCCTTCCTTCCTTCCTTCCTTCCTTCCGGAATTCTTTCCTTCCTTCCGGAATTCTTTCCTTCCTTCCGGAATTCCTTCCTTCCTTCCGTAATTCCTTCCTTCCGAAATTCCTTCATTCCGGAATTCCTTCCTTCCTTCCAGAATTCCTTCCTTCCTTCCGTAATTCCTTCCTTCTGAAATTCCTTCCGGAATTCCTTCCTTCCTTCCGGAATTCCTTCAGGAATTCCTTCCTTCCGGAATTCCTTCCTTCCTTCCGGAATTCCTTCCTTCCTTCCTCTTACATAATGACTTGATAAAGAAGGAATCTTTTCCATCACAGAATGTGCACCTACTTCATGACAGTATTCCTGAGTTATATACAGTTTTTCTTTATTTCCCCCTGCTATGTTTGTAAATAACAAATACACAAAATCAATATAAAAACCATAGGGAATAACTGCTACCTATTTGCATTGTAGATACTCCAAATACTTTGAGAATTGTATACATCAGTTACCTCCCATTTTTATAGTGAAAAAATAAAATTTCTTTCAGCATTGCTAGCTTTAAAATTGATGTCCCAAAATACATTTATTATCAGATAGTTGGAAAAAATATGCTTGAACACAAACAATAAGGCCAGGAATATTCAAAGTGCCTCTTGTTGGCCTAGTTTTTGAAGCAGATGAGAATAGGATCAGTTTTTTGAAAATACACATACTAAAAAGCAGATTTTTTTTTTAAATGTTGAAGTATATATTTAAAGAGAATAAAAGAGCTTACAGGTTGCTTACCCCTGTTTTTGGCATGCTACATTTGCAGGTCAGTGCAAAGCAAAGAAGATAGTTACCTCAGATAACAAAAACAATCTCCAAAAGCAGAAATTACTGTCCATGCTCCCCTTTAATTTAAAAGAGCTCTTTCTCTTATAAAGCTATTAGCACCACTTTAATTTATGCAGTCAATTTTTCCATCCAGTTCATAGGCCAATCCTAAGAGGGAAAAAATGGCCCCAGCTCTATCCCTTATACAAGGCAGGCAGATTTAGCAAGTCTTGATCTGAGAAAGTAGTAATGCAAATGCTTAGGATTAAACATGTGGTTATGTGCTTTTTTTTTTAATTAGAATCTGTGTCAGAATGCTTATTTAGCTACAATTCTGATATTAAGAAAATCTTCTTGTGTTGGCTGACCTAATACAGAATGTGGCATTGTTTTGAATGTTCCTTTAGTTTGAGACATTTATGGTAAGATACATTGAATCTATAAATATTTGTATGAGAGAAATAAATTAGCTAATAAACATTTTGTGTTTTATTTCAAAAATTATTTTTGCAATGCCAATTGTGATAAGACATGACTATGACTGAGACCAAGAGAAAACTTCTGGATACAGTGGTACAAAAACTCTGAACCACTCATGCTTGTGAATAGATGCTCACAGATAAGTTCTCATAAAATATATTTGAAACTAATAAATGCTGGTATAAATTAAGTTCTTGGCACATACACCGCTCCGTGCTATTGTTACTGTGTGTCACCACAGCATAAAAGTGGAAAATATTTAAGTAATTCACCTATTAAAGGTGTTAGTACCTCCAGCCATAGCTGGCTCATGGGTTGATAAATGCACATGTTGGACATAAAAAGGCAAGACCAAAGAGCTAATATTCCTTTAAATCTCAGTTCTCCAGGACAGCCACTTGCACCTGACAAACTGCAAATGTTCTCCACTGGTATCTTCAGTTTAAATCCGAGGAACAGGAAAATGTAAAAGCCCACTAGGACACAGTGTAGCATAAAGACGCAAGCCAGTTTTAAATGAAGTATTTTGGGTACTGGCAACAGTCAAGCTGTGATAGCAGGAAGCTTACTCTGTGCAAGAAGTTTATTCTGCTGCATGGGCATGTTTAGCAGCCTGTTCTACACTTCATGCTATTGTGAGGTGACTGCTATGCAATATTTTGCATAATACCTGCCATGCAAAATATATCCAATAGGGCAGAGGCACCTGGCAAAGAACACTTAACTGGGTTAGAACTACACTGCACAAGAATATATATAATGCACATTAAACATGTAATAAGGTACATTATACACAATAAAACTATAAATGCGCAGTTTATTCTGACAACTTTTGCCTATTCATAATACCACTTCCCCCTTACTCAGAACTTCCTTGTGTAAAATGTGGCTGGTCTTGAGATGCATGCTCTCTTTGTCAAGAAAGAAAACATTAACATGGCATGAAAGAAATCAGGCATTTCTGAAGGAACACTACATATAGACAGACATGTGTGCAAACGAAGAGTAAATCTCCAAACACCTACAGTTATTGCAAGATTCTCAGATGAAATGAACAACTTCAAAACTGCTGCTGCTAACAGGGCACAGTGAAAAACCAGCAAATATCTCTTTGCTTTTAATGCCAGTGACAACAATAAGATCCTGGGTCCCCCAGGCCCATGGTAGGTTGCCACTGCATTGCAGGGAGATAGCTGATGTGTCAGAATGCATTAACTTTCTTGGCAGGTGGGCAAGGAACGACCGTACAAAGAGGTATTAGGTGATTAAGGAGTATGAAAACATGATAGCAAGTTCAATTAACTGAGAGTATGTAGAAACATTTGGAAAATGTTCACATAACAACAGCAGAGACAATTTTCAGTACAGTAAAAGTAAGAAATAAAGGATAGGTTAAAACCCCTGTATTCACAAATTAGGGATTGTAAGCAAAGATTAGAATTACCTAGGGAAACAGGAAAGTACAAAAATAATTGCCTTGTTAACCACAACAAATTGAAATTAATGTAATGCTTATTCTCCTGTTATCTTTCCAAATGTCTACCAATTCATAGATGCTGCCATTTTAGCTACACAAAGTAAGTGACTTACCTTATGTGGGGTAGAGAATCATACTGCATAGTATTATGTGTAGTATTATGTGTAGTATTTTAGCATTTTTATTAAAATCCCTTATTTACAAGACCAATGATAGAGAATAATGAGGAAGATAAATACTAGCAGACACAGGAACAAAAATTAAAACCAAATGAAATTAAGAAATATCCTTAAATGCACTATATGATACCTTGGTGCCTTGGTACTGCATTACATCATGTTTTGTATAACATGTTCTTTGTAATTCTGCTCAGGACACTGCACACATTACTGTGATAAGGCCAGAGAGAGAGAATACTGAGGGGGTGGGAGGCTACATGATGCTTCTTGTAAATCTTTTGGGTTTTAGAAGAACTTGCACATGTTACACAAGTTCTTTCTACTCTGTGCTATGACAGTAGTCTGAATAGACTGAAAATACTTGGAATCTGCAGAAGTAGTGATTTTTTGAAGGCTGATAAGTGCTACATTTTGGAAAAGATCTTAAAACTTTTTCTTTCAGCTCTTGAAGAAGTCTGTAAGCTGTTGACATTTTTATTTATTTGTAAATAAAAAGTACAGTGTTTGCCATCTTTGGAGAATAAGTATTGTCTTGGATCATTATATGATAAAGTATGATAATTCCTGTACTTCTAAAGGCTCAATGGAATGCACAAGTACTATGCTTGTATGGCTTTGTGTATGTCAAAATAATTTAAAAAATCTTTATCTTTAGGAGAAAAAGTGTTATGTTAAAAAACTTTAGTAGTGTATTCTCAATATCAGTTATGTAATTGTTATGACATTACAGACGTTTAGTGTTTCTTTTTGATTGGACAGATACTAAAACAAGAGAGTCCACTATCAAGAAATAAAAGAAAATAATATCAAGCACTTCTAAACCTCTTCAAAATTACAGGAAGTGTCAAAAGAATGATGAAAACAATATTCAAATGACAACTGTGGAAATATTATTCAAATGACAATCATGTCAGGTTGTTCCTTGTGAGCCCTTGCAGTCATTGTAGGTTTATGTTTCTTTTTCTTTCATTCAAAACAAACGAGCAAGCAAACAAATAAAGAAAATCCACACCAAAACAAAAAACAATGAAACAAAAATACACACCAAAATTCCAAAATTAGAAACCCATTTTCATTGCTTCCTTGTTGTTATGAACTATGGTATTGAAACAGACATCTTTAAAGAAGCAGCCAAATATAGAGAATCAAATACCAAAGAAACAAATCAAATCACTCCTGTGTGCACATCCCCCTGGCCATTGTCACATTTGGAACAGCTTCTATGCCAAATCATAGCTGTTTCATTCACAAATATACTGGTGCAGAGGCAGCTAAGGGCCAGATTTCAGTTTCAGTCTTCAACTATTTTGTTTCAGAGAAAGATCAGAAGTCGACATTGATAAACACTGTTTTGTCCATGGACATTACCCTCTTGCTCCACTAAATATCTTCTCAATCTGTTAGGTCTTTCTGCAGCATTTTAGAGCTATTCATTCATGCCTTTGTTTTGCCTGTGATGCTGCATCTCTGTTAGTTGATGCCTGACTTATAAACTTACCCTGCACAAGGATCAGTTTTATTTCCCTTCAGCTCCCTACATAATTTATGTAAACCACCAGAGGAGTACCTAAGTGCTGGCAGTAGATAATATGGTGTTCAGCTCTAGCTGTCCTAAATCTCTTTCTGACCTCCAGCCTGCCTAGGAAGGAATGAGCTGGTTAAAACCAGTTAAAACCCAGTCCTACCTGGAAATAGCATAGAAAATTATTTCTTATGGGCAGTCCTGCCACAGGGTTCTGAAAGTGAACATTGGTTTGTGTGCAGTGTATGGCTGTTCCTGGGTTCTTGCTGCTGCTAAACTCAGGCCAAAAAGTGTAGGTTAAAATGGTTGTCAATAATGTCTTCATATCTAGGAAATTCCTTCCACTTCTGCCAGAATAATGACTTCCTGTGACTGAGCTACAGCCTAAAGCAGAGCTGGATGTGAAGCCACTGATGGTTAGGGAACTCCAACTTAGCCAGCTGTGACATTTCCTTAGTAGCAGAGCTACCACAAACAGAGGGACCTTCCACTGGTTTCAGGTCGAATTTTTAATCTGATTCAGTGACTCTTCCCTTGTATTTGTAGGTGGTCCCAGGATACCTAGGAGACTGCTTAAATTTATGGTATGATGCGTGTGTTCTTTTACTCAGCAGGACTTTATATGATAAGCATAAATAAGTGGAAGATGAAGACTATGGTCTGGTCTTGAACTTGAAATTAATTTCTTTAGCATTGAGGACCATAAAAGAATTGTTTCCTGTGAAAACTGCATTTTCCAAATTTTCAACTTTTCTGTGCCTGTAGCTATGTTATATTAAGACTACTTCTCCTCCCCCTTCCCTCCCCAGTTCTGTACACTTTAAGGTATATTTGGTTAAATATTTCTGCCACCTATCTCATTCTACAGGATCTGAAAAATACAGTTTTCTAAATACATAGTAAGTACTGTGAAGTTGTGTATTTCAGAAAGTGTAATTTTCTTTATCCGTGCCATAGAAGTATAATTTTGAGTTACTATGCTCTGTTTGCAAAGTCAGATTATGATGTCACTGAGAAATATCTGCATATACCTGTGGTTCTTTGACAGAATGAAAGGAAATGACAGAATGACAGGAAGGGAAAGGATGAACGGAAGTAACAGAATGAAATGAAAACTAAATGTGATATGGTCAAGCTGTGTAGGCACTGGCAAAGCTAAGCACTCAGTTAAGTGACATGTAGTAAACCTATATTGACCCTTGGCAGAGAAAAACTATGAATTACCAATATTAGAGGAAAGTGTAACTTTTGTTACCTTAGTGAGATTTGAGAGTTTATGCAGTTGTCATCCCAGAGTTTCTTCTGATGGCACTTTAAATTAAGGTCCCAAAGAAACAATTGGTGAAATTGAGAATTAATAATAAAAATGTAGAGTTTTAGGAAGAAAAGCCGTGAAAGACATAAACTGAAAAGTGAAAGGGAGTGCAATGCCTAAAGGAAAGAATATTGTATGCAATTTAGAAATAAGACCTCTCTTTTCCTTGATACTTGCAGTTTATGAAACTGTTGCTTATGTAATTTTTCTATAAGTCTTCTGCACCACCCATACATTATATTGCTTTGTAAATGTGATCAAATGAAAATTAGAGAACAGAAGGTGTAGGGGTTTGGTGTACTTGGTAAGGTTTATTTTACATATCAAACCTGAATTTAAGCAATGCCATGTACTGGTTATATTGAACTGCATATCCTATGTTAAAAAAAACATAAGAATGAATGAATACTGAAAACAAAAATTGTTATACCAAGGAATTTTGGATTTGCTGTTTTTAATGTTAAAATATTTTTTTAAAAAAGAAGAAAATCTGATCCTAAAGATCAACTTTTGAATATAATACAGATCCTAAACCCACATGATATTGCCTTAAACATTAACAAAAGCTGTTTATCAAAATAAGAACACTAATAAAAATATTACTGGGTCAGTCAAGTTTGAGTAGTTGACAGCAAAATTAAAGAGAAAGACATCAAAATTTTTCTCTTCAAAAATTTTTCTCTTCAAGCAAGAATGGAATCAGCATTCAGTAGATTTGATGAAATAATCTGCAGAAAAACATATGTATGAAGTATACAGAAAGAAAGGATCATTACACTTACTTATAATGAAATCCATAGGTTTTCCACAGGGACTTGTTTGAATTAAGGAATAATTTTTAGACAAAGCAAGACTCATTTGAAATTTGCCAGCAGTGAATAATTTAGTTTGTCCTTTTCTAAAGCAGCATTAGCAACAGTTTTTGCATATCTTGTTAGAAATTTAAGCTATTGTCTCCAAACTAAACTCACGCTGTGTGAACTTACTGGGGCTTTATCTTTAAAACTTACCCTATTCCTTGCTGTCTTTCTTTCTTAGTGCGACTTGCCAAGTGTTTTGCTCTATAAAACAGGTTATAGAGCTGGAAATGGTCTGTAGCATGGAATTTAGTCCTGAAGTCCTCATTCAGCGAAATACAGGTTTTGTGCAAGTAGATTTGGAGCAGAGGTGGAGCAGCAGCTCCAGCTCTGGTTCTGTTGGCATGTCCTGGTTGCAGCAGCTCTTCTGTTTCACAGACTGCTCATAGCAAGTGTAGCCCCAGCCAAGTTCTGTTCCTGGATACGCTGATACAATTCTGAATAGATGCTGGCCTGCTTTATTCATTCGTGGCTCGTACTGCTGTTAATGTCTTTGGATACAAAATCAATGTTTATTCAGGCAACTTCTCACTCACGTAATAATACTGTCCCCACTGAAATTAGGGAAAGATTTGACTACGAGAAGATTTCGGAACTTTGTAAATATTCAGTTAGAGTGTGATTTGCAACCAAATTACAACTTTGTTTCCGCTGAGGTAGAAGCAACTGTGCTGAATTTATTGGCACAGCATCTTGTTTCAAACTACCTCATAGTTTTATTTAAAGCTCGGCATGCTTCAGAGAGGAGTTTGAAATAATAAATGTTTCAGATAGGCTGTGTAAAAAGTGTTAGTAGGTATTTCCTTTCACCCTTTGGGAAAATCAGTTTGGGAGAATCAGCTTTTACTCTCATCTATACTTGATGCAAGACTGCTCAGAAACATGCTGAAATTCTTTTCTGGTTTTTGATTACCATATCTGAAAATAAGAAGTGATAGCAATGTTTCTGTACTCTCGGTAAATAAATATTCCACCTTAAGTGTATCCTGAAATTCAGATATGTGCCAATTCATTATTTAGGTATAATAAAAAAATAAAAAATTCATCTTTATTAAAAAGTTATGGGGTTTGACATAATATCCTAGGGTGAAGCCAAGGACAGATAACATTAGCAAACTGGCTGTTAACTTCATTAATTACTAATTTGCTCAAGATTACTGCTATTAGAAACTAAATTCAATGATTTAGAGCAGATATTATATAATTTCAGTTGCTCTGCCCACCTTTAAATTAGGTGTGGCATGATTTGAGGAGTATTTGGGAGAGGAACTGTTTTTAGTTTAGACTTTCAGTCTTAATCTTTAGCCTAACTACCTTGGACCATGTATTTTCAGTAAAAATCCTAAACTAGTAAATTGGCAGCACGCAATTCAGCTAAAAATCTAAACATTTAAATTAGGCAGAGAGGGCATGAAGATCTGAAATGACGTATACTCCAGCTTCATTATGGGTAGAACTGATGGCAATTAAAATTCATCTCCAACCTACCCAGGAGTATTTTCCCTGCATCTGTTAGGAACTTTTCTTTCACCACTATTACAAAAGAGAAATGCAGTCAAATGGAAACTAGTGTAAACTCCATGCAAACAATTCATACAGCTTCAGTATTGCTCTGTTTTACTGAAGCAATGCAAAGGATTGTACTACCAGCACAAAGCTTAAGAAACAGCAGTAGATTTTGAATAAAGAGCTCTGCATTCCACTGGCAGCTGAGGAGATCAAACAGAAAATATGCCAGCAGTATAGACCAGTGCATTATCACCCCCTCCCTCTTGCTGCATAACTGTGCTTCATAATGTGCCATAACATTGGCAAGCACAGCTCAGAGCTTTTTAAGAACACAAGGAAGCTCATGAATAATGGTTGAATCAGGAAAGTGATAATTAAATGAGACAACTGAATGCCGGTGGAGTCCCCAGTGGAAAACACTGTTCAGTGAAGATCATCTTCATTTTCCTGGGTTTAGTGGTACAACAGTAAAGATATTTTTCAAACCGACATTTTAATGAAAATATTAAAGTTCCCAAAACCATATGAAGTATTTTCTTGTATGTAGGGTCTGTTGTAAAATGGAACATATGTGATACGCTTCAAAGAGAAAAGAAAAACAAAAATAAAAGCTTTCATTTTTTGATTCAGGGATATTTTGCTGATTTACCAAACTAGTTGACACTCTTAAATTGATACTATAAAATGTGGCAACCAATAATGAGTAACTCGTAAGCATCTTGGCTTAAACGTTTGCTTCGTGTTTCTCCTTGTATTGGAGGTATAGTTAGTTTTTCTTCACCTTCAGTTTCACCTGCTTCATGGCCTTAGACCAAACATGGTTAGCTGCTATTTGTCAGTGGCCAGTCTCAAATTTTTGTGCAATAAGCTCCTCATGAACTTGTGCTGCAAGGAGAGGCTGCCATGCTCCTTGTGCGTTAACCAACAAGCAGTAGTTCTGAAACAGAAATGAGAAATGAGTCTTGTTATGGAACAACTGCTTTCTGTAAAGGCACTAAAAGTCAAAGTGATTCAATGGCTTGACATTCATGTGGATATGATGGCAAAATTTGACTGTAACACAACTTTTTTTTGACTTATGGTGTATGTAATATACATTTATTCATCCATTTTCTGTTTGAAATAAAGTCTTGTTCTTTTATCACCTGACTCATCATTCTTAAAAAAAATGTAGCCAAAACTGACTGACAATGGATCTCAAGGTTGCATTTCAAACAAATTCATAGCTTTTTTAAAAATTGGCAGTTTTTATATATCTTCTTGAAAGGATATTTTTAGCATTTGAACTGCCTGAGTTAAAAGAGCTAGGAAAAATTATTCGGGGTATGTTTGTTTTTTGGTTTAAACACCATAAAGACTATTATAATTTATCATATTTATATGATCTTTTCAGCAAAATTTCAGTTTCAGTCTTTGTTATGCTGCTAAATGCAATGGAAATTTGAAGAATCCTTATAGTACAAAGGACAAAAACTCAAAAGCTTTATCACACCTAAATCGAGGTGGCAGAAACAGATTTCTCCCGCTTCTAGACTGAGGATGTAAAAGCCAGAGAGCATTATTTATTCACAGACCATTGTACTTCATGGAACCTTAGTCCATTGAAATCAAGGTTCTGGGTTGGGTATATATAAAAGCATAAACTGCTCCTAACCCACTCAAGAAGAGCTAATAATATGAAATTTCTTAATTTTTACAGTAAGGAAACTTAGTGTTGCTCTCTCTCACTTTGCCAGGTGCCTCAGATAACTTGGCCAATGCAGGTTTAACATATAATGGGTGCTCACGTATATTTTTAGACTCTCTTAGTTGTTCCAGATCCAGTTTATAGTGCACAAATACAGTATTTTTCTATCAGAGGAAATGAATGTGGGGGTTGCAGAAATGGGGGTGGAGATTTTTAGCACTGTGAGGGTGTGACCAGTGTTCGTTCAATACCGCTGACATCTTCACTGCTTTCAGCAGGGCAAACTGGGCACCAGAAACCAGAAGTTCTTCGTCTTACCAGACTTGCTGGAGCAGAGTGGGCTATTGCCTTAAAATCCTGGTGAACTTGGTTCCTTCTGCTGTCTACCAGCTCCCTGCTGTCTCGCCTTTCCTCTGGAGCACAGCTACAGACGTCTGGTGCTGAAAGGGACAGCTCTGAGGCACGCCTGAGCCAGCGGGGCTGGGAAATGCGGGCTCAGCACCCTGGCAGAGGTGTTTCACACACACACACAGACAGACGCACGGACACACAGACACACGCACAGTGTGGCAGAGATTTGAAGGTGGCAGCACAAGCAGCTGCAGAGAGCGAAGCTCAGCCAGTGGCTACACGGTCCCTGTTTGGATGAACTAACTCCCAGGGTTTGTTTGTCCCTGCCTTCCATGGTTTTTGGGCTGGGGGCTGGAGAGGGAATATTTAGCTGCAGGAGCTCTCCTCACCATTTTACCTTTGTTTCCCAAATGCCTGGTGTCCTGAGCACTACTTCGGGAAGATTTTTTTTTTCTTTGTACCCAGTGGTGAATACTCTTTTGTGGGTAAATGACCTTCACTTTTTCATACTTCTGTTATTAACATTGCTGCTGCCACTGTGGTTTTAGTAAATTGTTATTTCAACTCATGATTTTTCTTTTATTGTCCCTTCCTTATCAAAAGGGACTGGGGAAGGGAGTGGCTTATTTGGAATTCAATAGCCCTGCTGGGATTAAAATCAGCACAGACAGTAGAACTTCATAGGCTAGGACACCTTTCTGGAAGTTGGAAAACTCTGAAAACCCTCTGTTCTGGGGAAAACAGAATGATGTGGAGTAATGATTTGAATAGTTATTTTCCAGTCATATTGGTTCCCTGATCTACTGTGCTGGCACCCAAGCAAGGTAGTGGAACACAACTGAAGGTTCTTGCTAAGGATGGCATAACTACTAAAATGTAGTTCTACACCAGCTTGATTTCCCTCCCACATACTAGAAACTAAATAGTTGAATTAAAAACTTCCTAGTTTTTTGTTTCAAGGATTTTTCAGTTATATTTGGGGGACAGGAAGTGAAAATCACTGGGAAACAATCTAAATTGAACAATTTATCTGTTAAAATAAGAAGAAAGAGAAAATAAGGTCTAGTCTAAGAGAACACCCTAAATCATGTTTCAGTTTTTTTCAGAAAGTGCCTATGACACTGGCATTATGGAAAAATAGGAAGAGATGAAGTTATGCAGAGTGATGTTGCCAACTACACATTAGAGATGGGTCAGAGTATTTATATGTGATTTCAGAAGAGTAGAGTAGAAAGATCCTTTCAACTTCCCATATGCTAATCTGTGTAAAAAAAATCTTAGGAAAATGTCTTGAAATGCAATATAAAAGAGAAGTTTAAAAGTTTGGTCTTGTTAATAAAGTTAGAGGTGTCAATAAAAAAAATAAAAAATATCACTTGCCTTCCCAAAAATAAGGTACCTTTTTTGCATAGGGTACCAGAACTGATTTCAACTTTGGTGTTTGTACCTTTAGATGGAATTATTTTTTGGTGAATAGGCTGTTGTTATCTTCTCAAAAAAATTAGATTCTTGCCCACATTTTGTCCCAAATTTAGCTAAAGAATACCTGCTTTAGGCTGGGATGTCAATGAGAAGGAGAAAAAATAATGTGAAAAAAGCAAATACCAAAAATGGGTAAGCACCTTAAACAATCTTTAGAAGTTCATTGTTTATTATGAGTGCATCTTAAAAGCTGTAGTGCATTGGTTTAATTTTAGAATATCATTCCTGATGGCGAGACAGATGAAGAAATCTGGAAGGTGTCATAATCTCATAATCTAGTGAATTAGGAAGGATCTGAAAACCACAAAGCTTTGAATTACTACTTTTTCTTTGTTGCTGCCTTTCAGGTTAGCTTGAAGCATCTCTCTTAAATGGCTTCAGTATTCGCAGCCATAAAAAAGACATGACAATTTTTATGTAAGTCATAAGTTTATCAGAAGAAAAGATAAATTTTGCATGCAAAATAAATTTATAGCTGAAAACCATCAAATTACTTTTTATCCAGTTTTGGCCTGCACTGAGACCGTGACTAACAAGGCACTTCAATTCTGACAAAAAAGAGTGAACATGGCCCCAAGTTTATTCTCTTGTCTCTGATTAGCCAAATGTTTGGGGGTTTTGTATACTTCAGTTGTCCTAGAATAAATTTTATGAATTTTATATCTTTTCTTTCTTTCTCAGAGTTAGGAAAAGTCAGAATTTTATGGACTGAGCCCTTTACTCCCAAGGGTTAACACGTGCCATCCTCAAAAATATTTGTCTTAGTTGGTGAAGTTATGAATCTTTCAGAAACCAAAGTTATCCCCTGGCTAAGTAAATATTTGCAAGAGTTTAGTAAATAAAATCTCTAAACCTGCTTCTCTTAGGATGTGACTTGATCAGCCTTTGCTACACTTCACATCTGCTGCCTCCAGAAAAGTTATTCCATTGATCCCCTATTTCAATTAAGGAGATTTATGCTAATCCACACTGATTTTAGGATCTAGAGTCATATTACAAACAGTATGGAGGTCTTCCTTGTCACAGAGCAGGCAGCTGACTTTCTTATTTAAAACTATAATTCCTGATAGTGACAAAAGTCTTTTAGTGAAATTAATTTTAAAATTATAGCACTTACCAGTACAAATAAATAGTTCTGGGGACCCTGTGTCATGCATTTCACTCTCTAAAAATCAATACAACAGTGACCCTTTCACCTTCTGGAGCAGATGTGGTGCATGGTGAGCTTCTGGGTTCCTGTGAGCACAGGGCACATCCTGCTCACTCTCTGCAGCAATGTGGCACGGTGGGATTGTCAGCATGCCTGTCTAGGGAGCACTAAGGAGAACAAAGCTGTGCTAAAGGCACAACAAATGAAAGTAAGACCTGTTTATACAATCTAATGCTGCAAAATTAATAAAAACCACTAAACTCAGGATTTCCACTAATCAAAATATCCTTTGACTTCCGTTCTGAGAGATAAATCTAAAAGAAATAAAGAAAAGAGAAAAGGACAGATGCTGAACAGCTAAGAAACCTTCAAAGATTAGATGAGGGATGATAAGCAAAAAAATAAGACTTATAGTCCAGAAATATAAATCAGAAGCTTGAATTAGGCACCTTTCTTCCTCATAGCAGACGCAGGAGTCTTTACATGCTTATAAATACTGACCCAAGTGGCACATGCAAGATTAGCCAAGGAGGCCTGTGAGCTAGAGAAAAACTTCTATCTCATCATTCATTAATTCCAGTGCAATAATTTTATTTCTTGATTACATTGAAAATCTGTTTGGGCAAGATTCCTAGGCATTCAGTTACAACTCAGTTTTCCAATTTGTGTGACAACTTTTGTTTGTTATTTGTGTTATATAAGTCACAACTGGAGTATAGAAGTGCTTCTGTCATTTGTTTGTTCACATGTACCTCAGCTATAAAGAAGAGTGGCTGAAAAGGAGTACTAGGCTTATGTGATGATTCTCTTCATATCATATAGCCTCCTTAGATGATGAAAAGCTGGTGTAATTAGGCAGTCTAATAGTCCTATTATTATGAATTTTAGAAGTCTTTTTGTGATATTTCCATGGACTATTTTCAACACCACAGTATCCAAGTACAACATATGTGACTTTTCTCCAATGCGAAAAATAATGATTACAGTCTTTACCCAGTGACTCAGCACAAGACATTTTTGCCCAAGTGGTGGATTTTTCACAGCTTTTAGTCCATTTTATGAAGCATGGATCCATTGAAACTGTTCTACAGCTTTGAATAAGGCATCTAAGTTAATGCTCCAGTAATTATATTGTGCAATATTAGAGAGTTGATTTCATAATGCCTTAATTAAGGAATCATGTTATCAGCTTGTACTTTCAGGGACTAAACACTTTAATTATGGTGCCACATTTGGTAAAAAGCTGTCAATTATTTGTGACATGAAAGTAGAAATGTTTTCAAGTGTGTTTTGCTTTTCTCCTCCCCTCTGAAGACACCTTTTGTGTAACAGAAAACACGATTTTAGTAAACTTGAAGGTTCTTTTCTCTTTTAGGTGCATGTCCCTGTCTCCCATTTATTTTGCATAACAAGCGAAAAGTTGCAAGCACTTCTCTGAGATCTAGAGATTGCATTTTACTTGTTTCTTGTGGTGAGTTGGTCTGACTTGTAAGGCGTGACTTCCATAAATCTAATTTATTTGTCAGAAGGCTTTTCTCCTTTATGACCCACTTGCCCTGTAGACCTCTTTCTCAGCTGGGCCTTATACTCTGCTTTACCCATTCATCTACCAACTTTAATCATCATCACTTTCAAGTGCTATCTGTCAAGTCAGATTGATACTAGCAGTAGATTTTAAAATTAATGTGGTTGGGAAGACACATGCATTCCAAGTGCCAACTAAGCTCATAGAAGACCACTTATTCTAAAATGTGTGCAATTAAAGGAAAACGATGTGAATTAAAGAATGGTAGTCTTTGAAGTTTCTTATTTGTTACTGTAGCAAACAAAGTCATTTGGTTTGAAGAAATTCACACAATCCAATAATTATCTTTTTTAACTCTTCCTCTGTTACTCTATTACATAAATACATACTATGACTTTTGTAACACCAAAGAGTCAAACAGGGTAAAAATCATATTTTGTGGACTGAATTCTACCCCCTAAAAGGACCAATTTCTTTTTTGAAAATGAACGTAAACATTAAATACTATTTATATATTTATATATTTATATATTTATATATATTATATATTTATATATTTATATATTTGTATATTTATATATTTATATATTTATATATTTATTCTCTTCCCTTTCCCTTTCCCTTCCCACAGGAAGGGAAGGCTGTGAAACACAGACTTCAATGACTAATATATGTTCAGGTTCAGGCGACAGCACTCATGTTCCTCCCCTGAGGGGGGAGTTTTACACTGTCTATTCCAACACTGGGTCATGAACAGTCCTGTGGTGAACAGCCCCAGAAGTCAGTCAGGGGTGGTCTTAGATGGTTTATGATCCCTTCTAAGGCATGACTGCTGTTTCTTTCATCAGTATGGTTAAGCCTCTTATGCCTTGTCAGAGGGGATGAGTACCTTCAGGCCTACACATGAATGTGCCAATACCTCCCTCAAGGGAGAGGTTTTCACCTGAGACAATTGTGTAAGGGAGGAAATTGGCATGATAAAAAGCATTATCCCATCTCCACAGGATCTGTTTCTTACCAGTCTCCTCCTTTATCCGGTTCAACAAACAGCTCAATGCTAAATAAATGGTTTGTCATCCTCTGGTGATAGGTTCTCACTCCCTCTGCACCTGGGTTGTTCTTACATAGATCAGATGTTTCACCACCACACACCCAGTCCTACACATCCATCTCCTCCTTCCTTTTCTTAGGGAAATTCAAAGCTGGTCTCAGCAAACCACGTGCCGTTTTGCAAATAGATGATAGTTTGAGTCATTAACTGTAAACATTTCAGTCTCCCACAAATATCTAGCCTAAATTATCTCTCTTTCAGTTTGTAACCATTATTCCTTTTCCTATCAGTACAGTTCCTGATGAAAAATCCTTCCCCACTTCCCTGCAGTCCCCCTTCAGATACTGGAAGGTTGCTCTGAGGTCTTCAGGTATCCTTCTCCTCTGGACTTGCTCCAATAGTTCCATGTCCTTACATTTGGGACACTAGCACTCCTTTTAGGATCTCAGAAGAGCAGAGTAGAGGGCAGAATCATGTTCAATCTGCTGGCCACACTCCTTTTGATGCAGCCCAGTGTAGTTATTTTGTCTAGCTTCCACGGCCTCCTGCCGGTGGTTGCCTTTTGCTATCCGCTTGGCCTCGAATACCCTAACCCTGAGGTGGGTAGATGAGGGAACCACAGGGGTTCAGCAGAAGCTAGAGGCGTCGGAGGGTCGGGGGTTATTCCTTTGGATCACCAGACTGTCAGCGAAGAAACAGGAACGACTCTTAGCTCGGCAACAGAGAGGGTTTTATTCCGCTCTGGAGCCGGAGGCTAAGAGCCCCGAACTGGGGTCGTGCATGAACTTAAATACAACATAATTTAACCAATCAGGGATCGGGAGTGGGGAGGAATTAGGGAGGGACTGGGGTATAACAACCATAGGGAAGAGAGGAAGGGAGGAGACAGGGGTGAACAACGAATCAACAACTGTGGAACACAGAACTTTCCAGAACTGGGTATAAACCTAGAATAAGAGTGACAAACAATAAACCCAATAACAATAAGGTAGGAGTAACTTGGGGAGTGGCCCTGTTAGGGGCTAAACCATTGTAGTTTCAATATCAGGGGGAAACTTTCCTCCTGGTGGACTAGTCCACCAGGTGGAGGAACGATCTAAAGGTCTTAGGGGTTTCATCTCCAAGGAGACAACCCCAACAGCCCAGGATTACTTTCTAGGCTGCAAGTGCACACTGTCAGCTCATATTGAGCTTTTCACCAAACATTCATTCAAGTTCTTCTCCATAGGGTTGCTTTTAATCACTTCTCCAGCCAGTCTGTGTGTGCCTGGAATGGCTCCAACTGAGGTGTAGTGTTCTGGTTCCATCCAGGACAAGGTTAATTTTTGCTGTGGCCGTGAGGGCCATGTCCAGGACCCTGAGGTTATTTTATATTGCCTCATGTCATGTGCAGGGAGTGGTAGACAGGGAAGGGCTCCCCTCCAGTTAGACCAGAGATGAAGCAAGTGGTTGGGAACAGCGCTGGGTTCCTCATGGTGAGCACTGCTGTGTGGGTCATTCACCTATCTCCTAGACTCTGCTGCTGTTACTGTTAATTTTCTTGTCTCATTGCTGTTTTCAGTAAATTGTTCTTATCTCAAACTGTGATCTTTACCTTTTGTGCCTCCAGTTCTGCTCTCCATCCCTCTGTGGGGAGGGTGAGGTATGAGTGGTTGAGTGGCACATGGTTTAAGTGCTTTGGTGGGAGCACTAAATTGGAGAATACCGTTGCTAAACCATGACAAGTAGGACCTTGCACTTCACCTTGTTGAAGTTCATGAGGTTTGCATCAGCCAAAGCATGACAAGGTCTCGCTGGGTGGCATCCCTTCCACCAGTGTGTTGTCTCCACCATGCAGTTGTGCTGCTGTCAGTGAATTTGCCGAGACTGCACACAATCCCACTATCCATGTTGGTCACAAAGATGTTGAACAGTATTGGTGCCAATACTGACCCCTAAGGGACATTGCTGGTCTCTATGTATACAGTGAGACATAGACCACAACTCTTTGTGCGTGTCCATCCCGCCAATTCTTTATTCACTGAGTCATCCATCCATCAAATCCATGTCTCTCCAATTTGGAGACTAGGATGTCATGTGGGACGGTGTCAAATGCTTTGCATAAATCCAGGTAGATGATGTCAGTTGCTCTGCCCCTCTCCAGTGCTGCAGCCCATCACTGAAGGTCACTGAATTCTCCAGGCATGACTTCCCCTTTGCAGAGCCATCTTGGCTGGTACCAAGCACCTCTTCATTTTCTGTGTGCCTTAGCAAAGTTTCCAGGAGAATCTGCTCCGTGATCTTGCCTGGCACTAAGGTGAGAAGGACCAGTTAGTGGTTCCATGGGTCTTCTGCTTTCCTCCTTTTATAAATGGGGGTTATATTTTGGTTTTTCCAGTCATTGAGGACTTCACCTGCCTGCCACAATTTTTCAAAACTGACGAAAAATGGCTTAGCAACTATGACAGCTCCTCAGGACCCTTGGATGAATCTCATCAGATCCTCCCACGGACTTGTGCTTATTCAAATTCCTTAGGTGGTCTCAAATCTGATCCCTTTCCATATTGGGCTTGGAGTCTTCATTCTCCCAGTTCCTGAGTTTGAGTTTGTTCTCAACTTGGCCAGTATGGCTGGAGCACTTCCTGTTGAAGACTGAGGTATAGAAATCTTTGAGAACCTCATTGTTCTCTTTGTCCAGGGCAGTCAGGTCTCCTGTTTCCTGCTGCAGAGGGCCCACATTATCCCTAAACTTCTTTTGTTTAAAACATACCTATAGAACCTCTTTTTGTTATCTTTGTTATCCCTGGATGGACTCAATTCTAACTGGGCTTTGGCCTCCTTAGCCTTATCTGTAGCATCCTGTACAATTTCCCTGTATTCCTCCCAGGCCACCCGCCCTCATTTCTACCTTCTGAAAGCTTCTTTTTTTTTGCTCTGAGTTTGCTCCTCAGCTCCTTATTCATCCATAGAGGCCTCCTGACATTTTTGCCTGATTTCCTCCTCATTGGGATGCATTGCTCCTGAGCTTGGAGGAGGTAATACCAGTCAGCATTCTTGTGCCCCTCTGCCCTCCAGGGCTCTATCCTGAGTAGGATCATGAAGAGGCCAAAATGTGCTCTCCTGAAGTCTAGGGCAGTGAGCTTGCTGCATGCCCTCCTCACTGCCATGCAGACTTCACCACCATCTTGGGGTCACCGCAGCCAAGGCTGTCTTGGATCACTACAGTCCCCACCAGCTCCTCCCTGTTGGTGAGCACAGACTCCAGCACAGCGAGTGTTGTTGTTTGTTCCTCTATCTCTCGTGTAATGAAGTTGTCATTGGCACATTCAAGGAACCTCTGGGATTGCTTGTGTCCTTCTGTGTTGTCCCTCCAACAGATATCATGATAGTTGAGGACCTGTGCTCCTTTCTGCCAATCAAGGGCTTCATCAGCACCATCCTCATGGCTGGGTGTCCTGTATCAGAGCCCCCATTATGGGGCCCTCCGTCCCTGCCCTCTCTTTAATCTTGGCTGAGAAGCTCTTGGTTGGCTCTGCCTCCTTCCCCAGGCAGAATTCCATACACTCCTGCTGGTCATTGACATAGGGGCTATGCTCCAACTTTGTCTGTCTAGCCTGACTTTCCTAAAAAGCCTAAAACCTTCCATTCCAATGTTCCAGTCATGGGAACCATCCCACCGTGTCTCTGTGATGCCAGTGATATCACACTGATGCAGGCGTGCATGTCTCTAGTTCGTCTTGCTTGTTCCCAAATACTATGTGCTTTTGTGTATAGGCATCTGAACCAGATAAAGGCCCCAGATAATGCCATCTCACAGATTGAAGTGTCTGGAATGCCTTTGCACTCTTCCAGGTATCCATCACAGGTATTTGCAGCCAACTGGCCGGTTTGGGATGGATAGGTGTCCCCTGTCCCTTAACATATCTGGTTTAAAGCTCCCTTCACCAGTCTGGCAAGTCCCTGACCAAAGATAATTTTCCCCTTCTTTGTCAGATGGCCTTTCCAAAGCAAGTCTCATGGTCTGAGTGGTCTGACTATGATCCCATTGTTCTAACCATTTATTGACCTGCCAAATTCATCTGGCCATTTTAAGCACCTCTCCTTTGACCTGGAGAATTGATGAAATAAACAGTTGACCTCCAGAACCTTTTACCGTCTATCCCAGGGCACTCGAGTCCATTTTAATGCTTCCCAGCCAGCTGCTGGCTGTGTCACCTGTGGCCTCATGGAACACTAGTAGTGAGTAATAATAATTGGGTTTAGGTAGGCTTGGCAGCTTCTCTGATCCAGGCTTGAAAATGGGTCGGGCTGACAGATGTGTCTCCATGCCTCTTAAAGTAGAGTCACCTACTACTGTCACCCACCATCTTTTCTCAGGTGAACTGGTTGTTAATTTCTTAATTTGTGGAAGAGACTGGGCTGCTCCAATTATCTCTGGCTGTTCTTCCAGTGTTCTGGGTGTTGCTTCATTAGTCTGCAGAAATAAAGTGGTTCTGGGTGGGAACATCTGGTTTTGAAGAAAGCCCTTTCATTTTTTTAGTTCCTTTCCTCTTCTTTTTGTTTTTGTTTGAGGTTTTTCCATCTCTACTTCCTGACCCCTTGTGTTAATGCCCTCCCAGTGCATGAATTTTTGGCCTCTCCTGAGTGGGCTGTGTTTTTCCCCACCACCAGGGCTTGGAACAACTGTCAAACTCTCTCTGAGCTTCCCTGATATCCTTCAGTCTTTTGGGTGCCTCCTGCAGCTTGACCACCTGTTGCTGGAGGTCCTCCACCAGAACATACCTGTTAGAGTTCAGTGAGCTGTCCCTCTGGCACTCCTGGATGCTTCTTGACCTTTCCATTTCCTCTTTCAGCACTGCCAGCACTGCTCATCCACATGCTCACATCACAGGGAGGTGTAATCTCTGCTGCCCTCAAGCATCAGGGACAAGCTCAGGCACTCATTGCTGCTGGCGACCTGGATAACTGCATGTTGATGTGTGCGGTCTGTCTGGATCACCACGTTCTGACAGTGGCTTTTAACTGAGTTGATGAAACCACAGTTAATTCTCTTGTGGGTAGGGTGATGACTAGCCCCCTAAATTCTCCTCAGGAGCAGTTGAGGGGTTGTGCCCCACCCTTGTGAACTGCTGTACCAAGTGCCATGCCATACCATGGCTGAGGTGCCACACCCTGGCTGAGGTGCCACACCCTGGCTGAGGTGCCACACCCTGTTCACCCGCGCCCTGGAGCTGTTTAAATGTCCCACAGATGCTCCTGCCAACTCTCTGTCCATGTCTGGTTGGCTCCTGAGGGCTTCCAGATCCGCATAGGGCTCTGAGCTGCTGATGGTGTGTCCCTGAGCCCAGGAACCCCCCTTCACAGTGTGATCCCACAGTCACCTCCGGGCTTACCTCAGTCACTGCTGCTACCACTGCTGCCACCCCACCCCCTGACTGTAAGTTCACGGTAAGTTCAGTGCAGATATGGAAAGAATGGAATATCAAAACTACTATATTTTGGTAATCTCACATTCTTTTTTCCAGCATCCTTGAATGGCAGACATAGGAGTAATTTGTCCTTACAACTGTTATTATTTGAGGTTATTGTTTCCCATCACATGCAACTTTCAAGGAGATGCTGCATACCCCATTTAGGTAACTATTTGCTTTGTTCATGGAGTTGCTTATTAGTACAAAAAACCACCAACTTCATAAACATGAAAGGCTTATCTGTGGATATTAAGTAGTCCTCAGCCCTACAGGGAAAGAACATCCTACTTCCTTGTGGGCTAGGAATTTTCTCTGGCTTTTTACTAAGCAATGCTCACTTTCTCGGCCGATTGGATGGTCTGTGTGCCCAAAAACAAATGAAATATCAAAGAAAGTTGATAGTCCATGGTATCATGACATGAAAGGTTCTCTAGTTCAATGAAATCCTAGCAGGGAAAGAAGAACAAAAGTCCTCCAAAGCTAATTATGTAAAAGGTGGAGATTAGCATATTTTATATTAATGTTCAATGATTTCCATTCCACTTGTTTTTTCCTGTATATTGTTTTCATGAGTAAATTAATTTTACCATGAGCAGTGAAAGGCAGCATCAAAGAATTTCCTTGTTTGGGACCTGAGTTTGTGTGAAAGAAACTGATTGCTTTCTGATAGTCCAGATCAGAGCGGAAAATTCCTGATCAGTCAGAGCTACTGGTTTGGAAATGGTACCTGAATCTGGAATACTGGAGTGCAATAGACAGCTCTCATAGTTTCTCTTATTGTTTACACAATCTTCTTTAACAAGGGCTTATAGAGGTAAGATACTAAAAACTCAATTTAATCCTTCCCTACTTTTATGTCTGCTTTTTAAAAACATCACAAGGGTTTTTTAAGTCCTATTAATTTAAAAAAATAATACAGTATTTGGATTATGGAAAACAAAGTAATATTTACTGAATAGAAAAACTGTTTCTACTAGATTTTTTATTGGAAAGAGAACTTTCCAGATTTATCTAGACTCAAGTTATGTTTTCTTTTTGAATGCAATACTTTGAAAGAAAACATCCAGCCAGTATTCCAATAAAATCTCAGACACAGATGCTTTATTCATTTCTTATCATATATATTACAAGGCCTGTTGCTATTCTTCTTTCACTAATTTTTTGCTTCATAACATTTTCCAAGCCCAATTCCATGACTCACTGCATTTAATAACTACATTCACATTACATGTTTTTCCAACCATTGCTTTTCTGTCCTTTCTCCATATTCCTCTTGATCATTTTTCTTATACTAAAACAGCTCCTGCAAGAATTTATAGTCTTTCCCCCCCTCCCTTAGGCTGTGAGGCTGAATTAAATAAATCCTACTAAAAGTAATAAACCACTCCTAGTTGTGCCATAGTGATATCAGTTGTCAGAATGTCAAAGGGAATGTGAGGACTGAATTCACTGTCACTACTATTGAAGGAAAAAGAATCCAAAAGACCAGAAAACCATAAATGTCAGAAGTCCTGTGTCTCAGACCTGAGAGGAACTGATATAGAAATAGCAATCTTCCTAAGAGAAATACATGTTTGTACTAGCCTAATGGAAATTATTGATGTCAGGGTCAGTATTTGGGAACATGTTCACAAAGCAAGTGCAGCATTCCTGATACAAACATACTGGACATTGCAAGAAAGATGATAACCTCCCCCCAGACAGAACTCCAAAACAAAGAGAGGGAATCGCCTCTTCCAAGCTCTCTGGGATACTGCAAGTGAGCACTGTAACATGGCAGAATTTATGAGTGTGACTAATACAAGGTGACAGCTCAGTTCAGATCTCTCTGCCTGTCTTTAGTGAGACCATTTTAATGAAATGTTTGTTTACTCTTCAAAAGCTGAACTCAGCTTGCAGGGAATGCCTATTTTGTGTTTATCTGAGTCTGGTTGGGAAGAGCTAGATATTTAAGTGACTAACAAACCATAGCATTGGTGAGTTGGCCTCTTATGGGAACAACAACAGCTCAGAAAATAACGGCCACCTCTTCACTACAGGCAGCAGATTCTTGCCTTCAGGATAGCTATAGCTATAGGAATTCCCAGGGGAATGAACACAGGAAAGGATCAAAAAAGATACTTTAACAGGGATTATTTGTGAATGGTGGTGGATGGACTATTTTCAGCAATTATTATAACTAAGTGACAAAATATTGCCACCATCCCCTAAATAATATAACTATTGCAAAATGCTCATAACAAGTAATAGTGGAGTAGAGTTAAAAAAGAGAGTGAGTGTTAAGAGAGCAAAAATAATAATAGCAATAGTAACTGCATACAACAACAAATATATTTTTTATTGTTTTAATCAAAAAAAGATAAAAAAGGGGTCCAAATAGAATAAGCATATTTCAGTACTGGGATGCTAGAAACCTAGGTGGATTTTGTTTCTTATTTTTACCCCCCTGGATTTTGTTTCAAGACAAACTAGAGGCAAAATATCAGTGAAGCGAAGATGTGCTGTGCCCTGCTTATAAATCCACAGGATCATAAATCAAGGGTCCCAACTAAGATAATAGCTAAAAGAAGGGAAAGAAAAAAAACACAAGCTTCAAAAGCACATCTTTTTCCCAAAAGACTGAAAAGATGTTAGTCAGCATGGCATCTGAATTTTTTGTGTCCTTTTGCATGGGAGAAGAGAAAGACACACAAAGATTAACCATAGAAAATAGCACCACATGGGGTAGAACTGAATGCCCCATGGGTTTTCACTACATTCACAGCATCACAAGCCTTGCAGGCAAGACCACCATTCTCTGATGCAGCCACAACAACTTTCCAATGGCTGTATCTGAGATCTGCAACCCTGCACCAAGCTTTCCTCTTCCCTCAGCTGTACCATCATATGTCTGTTCCCTCTGGGATACAGAAAACCAGCCATGAGCTTGTTCCATGAACCCCAGCTGTCCACAGTAATGTGGAGGTAGTTGGCTTGGTGTCACCTCCCTGTCATCACATGCAGGTTTGTCATTTCTCCCTTGCAACACAGTATTCCAGCACAGACTAGGTTTCTGAATTTTTCCCCCTAAAAATGCTACAACTCAATAATTATTAAAGAGTATAATATTTTGTTAATTTTTCAGCTTCCCAAAAGCCATGACCAATGAGAACAGATCAAGTTCTGCTACTTTCTTTAGGAAATAGACAAATATTTCAACATGAACTAGAATCCAGACTTAGTGAAAAAAGGATGTAAAGACACTGTGATGTTCATTTAATCATTGATGAGTACTCATATAACATTTATGGCAGTCAGTATCAGTCAAGGTAAATGAAGTAAATATGTCTCATTTTATTGGAATGCTAGGATATAACAAGCTAATAAGAGTATACATAGAGTTTAAGATGTGGTGTTACAGACTTTGTATTAAGGATTCTGCATGAGAGTCGCACATTTGATTGTTAAGTCTCTTATTAGTTTTATCACTATCATTATATATTATTATGAGCTAGAAAATTGAGGAAGCATATTTTGTAAATATTTTCTAGTTAGACAGTCTGCTAGCTGGCAACACGAATATATTAACCTCTTGTGAGGTGGGGTCCAATATTGGGATTTATTTCAACAGTGGTAGAATGTAATCTTTCATGCCCTATCCTATGCTTTTTCTCATTTTTCCCTCCTCTCTGAAGAACACGTTTTTTAATAGCTTTTATGCAGTCCTTTTTAATGGATTTTCTTTACAAGGCTTCTTATGTTGAGATACACCAAATACACAAGTAGAGATTTACAGATTATGCACAGAAGATGCTCTGTAAAGAATATGTCTACATGCTTTTCTGCATGTACATCACAGAAGCATATGGACAGATAATCATACTTCATAATCATAGTCAGATGAAAGAGGGGGTTTTTTCCTTCTTCCAGGTTTCTTTTTCCTCTCTATGTTTCTGAATGAAAATTTTGTGGCAAGTGTAATATTCATGATTGGGATATTTTTCTCTTATCCCTTGGATGCTATTTTAAAGCAGTTTTCCTGGCAGCAGCTATATCTTCACCCTATTCTAGCCCAAAAAAATGCACCTATACTTGGATGGCAACATTATTCCTATTTCACTATGAAAGATAATGACACTTTTATATACAAAACCTGAATTTCACTGAGATAGTGAAACTTTTTGTCAGGCAAAGATGATATCAGTATTCATATTGAATTAAGTAAGTCTTAAATTTCTGTTACACTGATTTCCAACTCTGAGTGTTTTTAAAATACATTTCCATGAATACTTAAAATCTTACAATTATTTTGAGCCCAGGAGATCCTAACAGACAGAGAACAGCAAATAATTCTATTTGATTTTCACCTCTGTTTGGCAATTTAACTGGTGCTGTCTCATAACAGCAGAGAATACTGCATTTTGCAATTTCAGCATGAAGCATTAGATGTCTTTCCAGGCAAACATGCAGGCCTGCACTGTATGCTTAACATTATGTTACATGTTTTATATTAAAAAGACACAATTGATAGCCTATGGCTGCTGAATTTCAACATTACTATGCTGGTTATTTAATTCCATTCTATAATTGAACAACAGCCCCTCATAGTTCCCATAGCTGCTAGATCTATATTTTTACCTTTTCAAGAAACCATTTAAAACCAAAATATTCTGGAGTATCAGTTCAGTGGAGAAGATGACATGCTAATGAAAATTACACTAGTAATTCAGTCAGCAGGTACCTACCAGTCATGGTAGATGTTATCTTTTTTTGATCTTCAAAAATGTTTTCACTACAGCAGTTTTTTTGACTTGAACTTAAATCTGATCCATCTCTAAGCTTTTCTTTTTCAATGCAACCCAATTTGTTATAATTCAAAAATTCTGTGTGACAGAAGAATTTATAGGCTTGTTGTTCACATTTCATTCCATAACCTTCAAAGGTAGCCTCTTCTGCTGGACATATGTACTATTGCCCTGTAGGCTGAGATTTCTAAAAGAACCTGGATAAACACAATGTTATTTAGTTATGAAGGCATTTAGAGCCTTCATCTTCTTTCATCCAGTTAAAATAAACATGTGATAAATGTGCCACTTTTATCATTCACCATAACCCCCCTCATAACACTAATCAGCAAGAGGTGCTAAAAAGCAAAATTAGCTTAATCAGCAGAACCTTTGTTCTTCTTATCCAGTCCTAATTTCCTGTCCAAAGGTGGACTTTGACAGACCTCTAAAAATCGCTATTTTTCCTGAGGAAAAAAGGAAGTAAATTAAAAAATTATTATTACTTCTGAAGAACTATATCATATCACCTATCACGTAACCAAAATAATTGCTCGCACTATCAACAGCACCTCTAGAAGGGAAAAAGTTGAAATAGGAGGTGGCTAGGGCCTTGTGTACTAGAGCTGAATTTAATTGTGCACCTTTAAACCCTCCTACAATATCCTTGTTTTGTTCATCCAGCCGTGGTAGCTATGTTGGTTTTGAAAAACTGTGATCTTAAAGAAGATAAAGGGATTGATTCAGAACAGGTGTAAGTCAGAGATTCTCTAGATAATGAAGACCACAAACTCCCAAAACAGTCTATTGTGCCAGCCTGAGATTTCCAAACATTGCAAGGTTTGGAATAATTTCTTACTGTCAGAAGGTGATTAAATTATGCAACCTTAATGTTTTCATGTGCATTTGAGATTTATCCTGAAAAAATCCAAGCTGTGGGGTATAGTATTTAACAGACTAGATGTGATAGGAAATGTTTTGCTGTCACATATGTACTTTTGAGTTAATTTCACAGATTTCTAAGAAATTATTCTGGGTTTAGGTCAGCATAACTGACAGTTGAACATATTTTTAGATCCCTGTGATGTTTAAGGTTGCAGTAAATACATACTCCAGGCAGATGATTAACAATTTTAAACTTTTGAATACTATTTTGTGAATTGTGATGACACAAATGGCAGGATGTGCACAAATACGGTGAATGGACCAGCTTTCTGATGCGAGTGAAAGTGGAAGATATGCCATTGTCTCCAAGGTCCTGGAGCCTCTCTGCCCTCTTTAGCTGTTAGTCAGCCAGATATGGGAATTCACTATGCTTTTAAAACTTGACTTCTGTAAGTATCATCTGTAAAGAGCAGTACCTTTAAACACTGAAGTCCAGTATAGAAAAAAATATTGTGAATACAAAGATATCAGGAGTTTAATGGAAGTTGAGCCATATGACCATTTTGAGAATATTATTCCCCAAAATTTGAATGCAGATTCCTCCAGTTATTCCCTTTAAAGGAAAAACTTCCCTAACGTATTAATTGGATTAGTTATAATAAACCTCTGGACACTTTTGCGAAGCTGATTGTCTTGCTTACATGAGTAAGGAGGCTCTTAAACATCATTGGTACAAATTCCCTACTGGCTTAGATTAGTATAACTGCAAAATTCAGTTGAGATACACCACCATAAATAAAACTAGAAGGTGAAGAATGAGACAAAATGGACTTCTGTTATTCTGAAATCCATGTGATTCTCCTTTCTTGCATAGGCTACATTCCAAAACCAGGCTCCAATTTTGCACAGGATCGATAGAGTTATGTCTGGCTTTGTCTGGTTGTCGTTGGAGCTTTCCATATTCCACACACACAATGACAGATTTATTGCCTGTCACTGAGTAGAATGAAATACAGCAAGAAGTAAATGTAGTCCGTTTTGACTTTAGTAGCAAAAGCTTAATTAAATCAAAGTACTGGCACATTCAGTTCTCACACAGACTTGAATAAATTGTCAAATAACTCCAGTCACTTTGATAATGATTCCTTAAATATACATCCAAAAGAAAACAGCTTCTATTGGCACATTTTTCTTATCATACAGTACTCCTATAACACCAGATACTATCTGAAAAACTGATATGCTTGAATATGCTGATATGCAAGTAGTCTGCTTTTGAGCAATCATGTTGTATTACACAACAATAGTGCTGTACATGTTTTCAACACAATGAATAAAATACATATACATTGAAAAAGCACCATGCTCATAAGATGTAAAAAAAAATAGAATGAGAAGAAAAGGTGAAATGAGAAAATGAAGAGAAGAGAAGACTGCAAAATAAGTAAGCCATACTTAAGTAAGAGGTGATAATGTGTATCTTTCATTCTAAGCAATGCCTTTTTCTTCACTTTATATAGATGAATGGGCTGGAAATATCACACCTAGGTCAGTTAAGAGTAAGATGTCCCTTTACTTTGTTCAACCTGAATCAAAGCTTCTAAGCAAGTATTGTGTGGTGAGTACAGGGGTCAGTGAGGAAGGCATCAAGTCTTTTCATCAGAGAAAAATGGTGTTATAAAGCTTAAGCTCCTTCAAAGGCTCTCAGGCAAAAAAAATATATTCTGCTAAAGGTAGAACAGAAAGAAAACCTAGACAACCTTCCTCTCATTATTCATCACAATTAAATAACCAGAGAGATACACATATTTGACTGGCTGCAGCATATTTTCTGGTTTGTTTTGGTTTTGGAAGAGGTAGTTAATCAGAGCTTCTTATTTTTCAGTTTCGAAGGACTAGATTCTCACTGACCATGTGAATCCATGATGGAACAAGATTTAAACTCACAGTCAGAGATGATACTGATTATTTTGATTATTTTGGCTAATGATAGCATATGATGTCTTATACCTAAATTTACTTGGTCTAAAAACACACAAGCCTCTTAATCTAACTTCTATATGCTATGAGTGAAAGTGTTTGGGGTTTAGGGCAATGAAAGAAAACGAAGAAAATGTATTAAAATAATGAACACTTAAGTGTATATGTTAGATAGTTTGGGCAAGGGAAGTAGTTCCTGCTAGTCATATTATTAGTCAGACCACCATACCTTTTCTTACATTGCGCTGTTGCACTGAAATGATTCACCTTCAATATCTCAGAGATGCTTCTGTATGTATATCACCTTCCAGAATTGTCATATTCACAGAGGGTGGAGGTCTCATGAACTGGAAATACCTTCCCCCATTGTTCTAGCTTTTCAACAACAAAAACAAAACCAAAAACACCCCCAAAAAACCCAACAAAAACAAAAACAAAAAAGTCATTATGGAGAGGAAAGGCTGCACCTTGCTGCACCTTCTCCTGCTACTGGGAACACACTGTGTTCTGCAGCTGTGCTAGCTGGAGATGGGAGAAAATAATAAATCTGACTATCTTTTTCCTGTCCACTGATCTCAACAGCTGCTTGTGGAAAGGATGAGACAGAGTTCAGGTATTTGGCCACCACTAGCTTCTCTGACAGGTTCTTGTCAATTCAAATTCAAGACTGACTGTCCCAGAAATACTTTTCATTCCAGCTTTCCTACCAAAATCTCTGTCTTTATGAAGTTATTTCCATGAAAAATATTATACTCCATTATATTTGAAATTTGAAAGATACTTCAAATGGCATTGTTTTCAAGTTGGCATTTTTTTTCTCTAGCATCTCCTCGGTATAGGAATGGTTCTCCCTCCATAGCTCTGGAGATTTGCAAACAGTCAAGCCTCTGGCTTTTATTTGCTCTCGTATCTTATTTTCTCTAAAGTCTTTCTAAAGGTGCTAAATGAAATAATACAGATTATTTACTCTCTTTTTGCATAGTAGCTGTTGCAGTTCTCCAGTCTTCTGTTTCTAGACTGTTACTAGGACTCTTTTATCCACTTCACAGAGACCTAGCCCACTTGTGTGTAGTACAATAAGTGACAGTGTTATATTTAAAACATAATACAAATATGAAATTATGAAGATCATAATTGTAGTATGTAAGTGAGATTAAACTGTGCATCTTCTCCAAGATGAAATTGAATATCTTTACCTCACAGGTTTCCCATAATTAGCATATTCAAATAGAATATCTGCACTAGTTAATCTTTAAAAATCAAATTTTTTGTGTGTTGTATTTAAAACCTACAAGTGAAGTGTCTCCAAGAGATAATCACTGCTATTTTCCAGTTTCAAATTTGAAGTAAAGAACTTTGCTGTTTCTATGCTTATTTATGCTGCGAATTCAAGTGGGAACTGCTTCAAATTCTCATAAAAGAATAAGCAGCTTCTCTTTTTTAGAGAAGAGGGTGGGTTGTTTTTATTCCCTTTGCTGCTCTGGAAAAGGGCTATCAGAGCCTGAAAGAAGATTTACAGAACTCATTCTTAAGTGTTTGTCTGTCTCATTTGAAGATAAAAACACCACAGATACTGAACTTTCCTTCAGTTGCTACACAGCATACATCAAATTGAGGTAATCTGTTTATTTGAGATTGCTGTCAGTTAGCCCAAACACTATGCTGGGTGCTCAGGAGCTCTCTATTAGCTTCTGTGTATGTAGAGAATGAGCCAGCTAGTCATTTAGCTATTGATTTTAATTTAGCTAACATATTTATACCAGCAGGCTGATCTGTACCTGTGTTCGGTAGAAAAGCTGGTTTAAATGATCCCTGATACTGCAAGCTCAGCATATCTTCATGAAAATTTTCAGTCTTAATTGAATTTGTATAAATGAACATATATGTATGAGTCTGTGTGTGTTAATTTTCCTTTATAGAGTGATATGATTTTATTTTAATAATTTCTCTATTTAACAATTTCCTGTGTAATTTTAAGTTCTCAAACTATGAATTATTTCTTTCCCATAATTTTGGCATTATTTTATCCAGTAAAGACAATTTCTTCATTACAGAGTTCTTTTGAGTATTTTCTTCTCAAAAAGAAAGCTAATAAATAACGGACTTCTTGGCTTAGCGCCTAACCAACGTCTTCTATTGTTGTTGTTGTTGTTATTTTGACAATTAAAATATTTTTCGTGCTAAATCTGAGTTATTTCCATGTGTGGAAAGCAAAAGGCATTTCATAAGTAAAGAGAATATGTTTCCACCATTATTATTGTCATCTAATCCCGACATGTTAACTCTGCAGCCCTAACAAAAAATATGTCCAGAACACATATTTTAGTCCTTCTGTCAAGGCAAAGATTTGAGCCTGATTTGTTGTAATTCTAACAATAAGTAAGTTTCTAAAACTTCTACTTTTCATAAAAATCTTAGGTTTTTGTTGGACTAGAAGGAAAGAGAGCAAGTAAAAAATCTCATTGCTGAAAATTCCTCTCCTTAGGTGATGGAAGCCAATATTCCGTACTTTCTCGAATGAACACCTATTAGGTGTTAAGCAATGTATAGATGGCTACACAGAGCATGCAAGCTTTCTCCACAGGATATACGTTTTCAACATAAATCCTTTTATAAAATGAGTCAATATGGAGTTAGAGTCCAAATCTTCCTTCAGGTGTGGTCCTTCAACCACATACTGCGTAAGGACCCTACAGTTGCACCCTCACTAACCCTGCCCCTAGTAGAGCATGGGAGAGGGTCCAAAAATGAGAATACTTGTGGGTTGGGGTAAAGCCACTTAAATAAGGAAAAAAAGAGGAAAACCCCCTCCAAATATCAATGCCCAGCCAGTACCCAAGCTAAAGAGACTTTGGAAGAATTTCCACATCTCTCCATTCTTTATTGCTGAACATGACATTCTAGGACATGCGATAGCTCTCTGGTTAAGGCAGTTCAGCTGTCTTGGCTATGTCCTCTTGCAGCCAGCCTTCTCACTGAGAGGAAAAAAAGGTAAATAGAGTTGGCCATAATACTGTACAAGTACTATTTAACAATAACAAAAACATCAATAACTAAAATATCCATGAGTATCAATGTTTTCTGTCACATAAGCCACAGCACCACATGGGATGCTGTGAAGAAAATTAACTCCATGCTATTTCAATTTATACCTTATTTCAAACCATTTGTGTTGTGCTCAGGTGCTACATTATTTCATCTATTTTCATAAGACACCACCATACTCTGCCCTACCTTTTGATATATTTAGAGATATAATTCCCTTCATTCCCTTCATGGACCACCCCATTCAAATATCCATTTAAATGTCCATTCAGTTAATTATGTCCTTGAGTTGGGTTCCACAAGTTTTGATGGCCATTCAGGAGAGATGTGTGTGTTAGGTCATTGCTGCATTTGCCCAGTTCCTTTCTTCATTTGTTTGTATGACTCTTGCTTTGATACTTCTGACATAGAACTGTGACATCACATAGCAATGGTAACATGCAACTGAGAGCATAGGTGATTTTCACCCATGGTAAAACCTCCTTGAGGTGCACACTGGATTCCCCTTTGTTTTGTGTTATCCACCAGGGTCCTTGAGCAAAACAAATCTTGTGAATGGGTTTGCCTTTTTGTAATCCATGCTTTCTCAGAGTCACTAATATGCACTATAGTAACTGTATGTCCTTCTACAGTAAGTAGGGGTTTGTTTGGGCAGACTCAGGTTGTTTAGCAAATCCTCTAGTGTTAATCATCCAAGTGACCTCTTCTGGATTTGAATCCCAAATGATTGAAGGTCCCAGTACCCATTACTCTAAGTATAGTTTTTAACTGTTCAATTTAAAGTTGGTGTGTGATATGTCAAGGTGTCTATGAGTACAATAGTCCGATTTGGTTCATACTGGAGTACTTTCTTGCCTTGAGGTTTATTTTTCAAGGCTTAGGATGGTGTTTCAAGCAGTGGTGTTGGTCACGTGTCATGTTTTTGGCCATCTGGTAACAGTTTCCACTGTCTTAGGTAAGTGGCATTAATCTTGGCATGTTCCTTGTAATGTAGGCCTCCCTGTATTAGTATCACAGCCATCATCCTCTGCGACAGAAAGCCAAGCTTTACTTGTTTGGGTCTTTTGATTATGGCATGTTTTGCATGGATAACCTGTGCAACAATCTCAGTTGGTCATTTTTACCCTGTAAACACAATGCTGCATCCCTTCCTTGGTGTCCTGATGCAGCATGAGTCCACTGAGCAATGAATAAAACACCACTGTCCTATCACCAGTGTTTTGATCACCAGACTTAAACATAGCACTGTACAGACTGCTTGAATATGAAGAAAATTAATTCCATCCCAGCCAAACCCAGTACAATGACAGATTAAGATGAGCTGATGTGTATTTCTCATACCTAGCTATTCATATGAACCAAAAACCACTAAAAGATAAACATTCCATGGGTACTACCAATTTAGGGAAAATATTCAAACTACAGGTTAAGTTAACTTTCCTTTGAAAAGACAATGGTAACCCTAGGTTTGCTACTCTTTATTTTCATTACATTATTTTCCTTTATTGCAGTCTGGAGTATTTTGTGTTGTTATTTTAAGTCAGTGTAGATTAGTTGGACTTGATTTATTAATTCTCCAAAAGAAATAAGTACACCTTTTAGTATTTCTATGCATTTTACCTTTCTGAGTTATTCCAAGACTTTTAGGTCTGCTGCAGTGTAACTGGTTTGAAAGGAACATCTCAGGATGATGCTTCAATGGGGGGTTAGAGAGTGTGTGCAGGGAAAATGGATACCAGAAGACAAGGATGGGAAGGAAAAGCCAGGGAAGAGTGACTAGCTTCAGACACTGCCATCATGAGAGCAGAATTACATTTCAAGCATGTGGGTTGCAAACAGACCCACTTCATTTACTGTCCTGAAATGCAATGACAAAAGGAAGAAAGGAACCACCTCTGAGAAACTGAATTCAGATTCAGTTGCACCCCACAGCAAAGAAAGACATAGTCTCCAGATACATTATAAAAAAAAGAGAAATTCATGTACAAATTTGGCAAACTGGATGGTATGTCTCTCATAGAATGATCGAATCATAAAGGTTGGAAAAAACTTTTAAGATCATCAAGTCCAACTGTCAACCTAGCACCATCATTATGTTCACCATTAAATCGCATCCTCAAGTGCCATACTCTGGGAATGGTGACTCCACCACTTCCCCAGACAATGCCTTCTAATGCTTTACAACTCTCTCCATGCAAAAAAAAAAAAAAAAAAAAAAAAAATCTAAATATCTAATCTAAATGTCCCCTGGCACCGTCCTTTTAGGTAGATGTAGACAGTGATAAAATTCTCTCGAGCCTCCTTTTCTCCAGGCTGAACCACAAAGCCCAGCTCCATCAGACAATCCTTGTAAGGCTTGTGCTCTGGACCGCTCCCCAGTTTCGTTTCTCTTCTCTGGACCTGCTCCAGCACCTCAGTTTCTGTAGTGAGTGTCTATTATACCAAGTAAGCATCAAGTCAGCCCTGTAGCTGATAGTAATACAGGCTAGGGGATTAATAGCTTGAGAGCAGCCCTACCTAGGGCTCCTGTTGAGGGTGTTGGTGTGTGAGAACCTCAACATGAGCTGACAATGTGCATTTGGAGCCTGAAAAGTCAACCATATCCTTGACTGCATCCAAAGCAGCATGGCAAACAGGCCAAAGGAGTGATTTCGCCCCTCTGCTCTGCTCTGGAGAGACCCTTCCACTTCTCTACTCTGGAGAGACCCCACCTGCGGGTCTGCATCCAGCCCTGGGGTCCTCAGCACAGGAAGGACATGGGCCTGTTGGAGCAAAGGAGGCCCACCAAGATGATCAGAGGGATGGAGCACCTCTCCTACAAGGACAGTGCCAAGAGCATTGGGATTGTTCAACTGGGGGAAGAGAAGGCTTTGTGGTGACCTAATTGTGGCTTCCCTGTACTTCAAGGGAGCCTTCAAGAAAGCTGGAGAGAGGCTATCTCACAGGTCATGTAGTTACTAGACAAGGGGAAAGAGATGCAAACTGAAACAGAGTAGGTTTAGATATTAGCTGTGAGAATGGTGTGGCACGAAACCAGGTTCCTCCAAGGTGTTCTGGATGTTCCATCCCTGGAAGTGTTCAAGGCCAGTTTGGACAGGCTTTGGGCAACCTTGTCAAATGAAAGGTGTCCCAGCCTGTGACAGTGCACTGTGCTTAGGCAGTGCTATAAAATTTTGCAGCTAAATCACCTTCTTTGCAGAGCTGGGGACTATATTTAGCAAGCATCTTAACTAAGAAATATCTTCATATCACAGAGGAAATGCGTCATGGTGTACAAATGGTTCTCCCCAGTTCAGTGTCCCCACCTAGACTTTTCAAACCATGTGACGCTCTCTCACTCTCTTGTTTTCCTGCCCCTCTTCCCAAAGGTGGCCTGGAGAGGAGAACTGGAGGCACAACAGTAAAGATCAGAGCTAAGAACAAGTGTTGGGATAAGAACAATTTACTGGAAACAGCAATGAGATAAGAAAACAAACAGTAACAGCAACAATGCTAATGACAGAGGGTACAAGAAAGAAATTATTCACATGGAACCCATGAACATTCACTTGACCAGACTGGAATCCCTTCTCACCAGAAGAGAGTTCCTTCCCCGTACCCCCAGCAATGGCATGAGGTGGTATAGAATAACTTCTGGATTCTAGCCATGTTCCCTCCTGGCTACTGCTTGAATTAACCCTGTCCTGGCTAGAACCAGGACAAAATCCATCAGGGAACTGACTATACACGGGGTATGAAAGAACAGGTGTACTTAACATGAGAACAATCACTCAATGCAAGCAATGATTATTTGCATCACTTAATGAAAAAGAAGACATATTAAAGGAAAAAAAAAGAAAAGGACAAATAAGAAAGGAAGAACAGCATGCTAAGAAAATTATTAAGAAGTTTTAAATTTTTTGGGACATTGAACAAATCTATTCCCATCTGAAGCTACATATAAACTGTGGTTTAGGAATGTTGTGGCAGAATCAGCCAAATTTGAAATCAACATACTCAACAGGCTTCAAGAGGGCTGGTTTATACCAACCATCAACACAGTCTATTGTTTATGAACCCAGCTTCAAACAGCATAATTTTAAGTTTGAAGTGAAATACAGTTCCCTAGCTCTCACTGATGCCAGCTTAATTCCTCTGACACTGTTGATATGTGTTACATGACAAAATTAAAGATGGCAAACATTAATTGCTAAAAAGGTATTTGATATAATGTAATCTAAATTTCTTTTGCCTGCTTTGATCTTAGTTCTTTGTGTGCTTGATTTTACTCTACAATAGCAGTATGAAAATTCTTCTAAGGGAAAAATTTGTCCTGCCTTCTTTTAACAAAATGAAGACAAGCAGTTATTTAGAAGTAATATTTACGTGTTGTTGAATCTTATTTGATTTGATCCTTTTCAGTGTGGACTTGCCAGTGCTTAGAATACAGACAATGGGAGAGAAGAAAGTTGAGAAACCTTGTCACTCCCTGGAGAACGGATATGAGATTCATTGCTTTCTTGCCAGAGGCCAATGAAAATACATAGAGTAATTGTAGCAGAAATATTTTGTGTTCAGCTGGAGCAAGACAACAAGCAGTTTCCATTTATCTGTCCTAACTCACTCCAGGACAAAATTATCCAGTTTCAGGTTTGATTTAAGCAACCCATCTCAAAGTACATTAATGGAGACATGGCTGGGTGCCCACTCAGTCACTCTATCACTCCCTCTCCCGCTGGGAGAGGGGAGAGGATAATATTGAAAAAGACTATCAGGGTGAGTAAAGGCAGTTTTATTACAGTGGGAAAAAAAATAGAACAAGCAAGTTGAAAGTTGCGTGCGCAAGAGTAGAGGGGAAAACAATCAATCTCTACTTCCCATCAGTAGTGATGTACGGACACTTTCTGGGAAGCAGGGCTTCAGCACGCGTGGTGGTTGCTCGAGGAGGCAAACATGGACCAGCCCTGAGTGCCTCCCCCTCCTCCTCTCTTCCTTCCCTTATATATCTGAGCTGATGCCATATGGTATGGAATATCCCTTTGGCTGACTGGGGTCAGCTGGCCTGCTGGTGTCCCCTCCCAGGATCTTGCCCCCCCCATCCCCTTCAGTGGGGGAAGGAATGTCACAGGGACAGCACAGCTTGGCAGTAGCCAAAACACTGATCTGTTATCAACACCAGCTACCAAAGCAAAGCACAGCAGTGTAAGGCCTGTGAGCTTTACCCCAGTCAGACCCAATACAAACCCACACAGCCAATGTGCATGTGACCTCATCAGAACTGCAGCATCTACCTCTACACACTCAGAGCACATGAGCATCCACAACATTAATTGTTTCTTAAGTGATTGTGCATCAGGGCTCTAAAAGCAGTTTGGCTCATAAATGGGGATTTTAGGAATATCAGTCCTGCTTGTTGCATCTCTTAAGCTGCACTGCAAACCTAGCTGCCTAATATTTAGAGAGAAAAAAACTGGAAGCTCTTATTCATCATATTGCTTTTGTTTTCCCAAGTACCACTGGCCCCAGTGCAGGAACAGTCACCACCTTGTCTTTGTCTGGGAAACCATGCCAGGTGCTATCTTAGGGAAGCATTTTTGTTTGTTCGGTGGTGATACCCTTTTGTGGGTAAAACACCTTGTCTCTTTTGTACACTCTGTATCATTAATATCATGACTGTTGCGATTTTCTGTTAACTGTTACTCCAATTTATAATCTCTCCCAGCGTTCCTCCATTTCCAGAAGGTGCAGGAGGGAGAAGAGAGCAGCATGAGTGGTTTAATTTTCTAAATACGATTTAAAACCAGCATGCTCTCATAAGATTTTGGTGTATTTTATTTCATTGCTTATTTCCAGCCAAAAAATAACATCGTTTTCTACAACACTCTTTTCTCTGAATAACAAAATCAGTCATTACAGCTGTGATATTCAAAGTGCTTACCTTTCGGGAATAGTTTTTGGCACAAGTTCTTTTGTATGCTGAAGACTGCAAAAGCATTCTGAATACTCGCAGAAAATTATTATGCTTGTATCTAAAGTATCTGAACAACCATTACAAAAAGGATGATTTGTGATTGAAGGTTTATGATTTTGAAAAGGAGAAAATGTATTTTTTTTCAAGGAAGTTCAAATCATGGTGTTACAAGCAGACAAATTCAGCCTTTACTAAAGTGCTTTCTAAAATTCATACCTTATTTCCTGCCTGCTCTTCTACCAAAGTTTTAATTTAATTGGTTACATTTGTTTGTCTGACTTAAAAAAGGCTTATGTTTAAGCTGAATAGTGTAGACTCCTCAGGGACCTGTATACACTATCTACTTTATGCCAAAAACTTTTCTTAAATATAAGTGGCCCTTCAAATAAGTGTTTGATACTGCCTCATATGAATGTTGCTGTATGAGTCTTTTATATAAATTTTCTGGTTTTGCTGTTACCCACTTCCTAATCTTCATTAGAAGTATTTGCTCTTATTTGTTTGGCACTTTTTCTTTATTGAATTACAGGTCTACAAGTCATCTTCTTATTATAGACTTTTGGATAACTGTGTTCTTTCTACAGTTTTAGACCTTCCCATTCAACACACATTATTCTACCTAACTTCACTGTCTTTCATCATCACTGTATAGGTGATTTAAAAGAAAGTAAAATGTTGAATTTCAAAGAATTTGAAGAATGTTATCTTGAAGAAGAATCCCTTGGTTAGTTAGTGAACAACATTCTAAATAAAAAGAATACCACAAGGTGAGGATTTCTTCTCCTTTACTAAAAATTTTCTAGAGTTATCCTTGTTAATTCCAGCTATCTACAAGATATTTATCATGTAAAGCATTTCACACAGTATCACGGAATGGGTAAGGTTGGTAGGGACCACAGTGGGTCATGTGCTCCAACCTCCCTCTTCAAGCAAGGTCATCCTACATGGGGCACATTGTGTGGAAATGTATAGAGCAGTTTCTTTAATATCTCCAGTGGGGAAGACTCCACACCGTCTCTGGACAGTCTGTTCCAGTGTACAGTCACCTGCATAGTGGAAAAGTCTGTGCTTGTACTCAGATGGGACTTGCTGTGCATCAGTTCCTGCCTATTGCCTCTTGCCCTATTGCTTGGAACCACTGACCAGAGCCTGACTCCATCCTCCTGGCATCCACCCTTCACATGCTTACTTTGATGAGATCCCCTCTCGATTGTCTCCTCTTGAGGCATAACAAGCCCAATTTTCTCCATGTTTCTTCATAAGAGAGAAGGTCCAATCCCTTAATCATCTTTGTAGCCCTCCTTTAGACCTGCTCCAGGAGCTCAGTGTCTCTCTGGTACTGAGGAGCCCAGAACTGGACATAGCCCTCCAGATGTGACCTCTAGATCAATCCTTTTACTAGACTGACAGGATCACCTCCCTTGACCTGCTGGCAATACTCTTCCTAGTACGCCCCAGGATATCATTGGCCTTCTGCCCATTGCTGGGCATGCGTAGTTTTCATGGACAGTTTGTTGTCTACCAGGACCTCCTCTGCCCATTTATCCAACCTGTCAAGGTCCTTCTGAAGGGCTGCACAACACACTTTAGTATCGGCCACTCTTCCCAGCTTTGTATTGGCCACTCCTCCCAGCTTTGTATGATCAGTGAACTTGCAGAGAAAGCACCTTTCCCTTCCTCGAAGTCAAAAACAAATAAGTGAAACAATACTGGGCCCAGTATTGAACATTGAGGGACACCTCTAGTGACAGGCTTCCAAATAGACATTGTGACAATGATTTGGACACTGTAGAATCTGCCAGTTCTCTGATGACCAGTCAGTTCTTCATCCACTGCCCACTCATCCAATCCACACTCCCTGAATTTTCTATGAGGATTTTGTGTGTGACAGTGTTGAAAGCCTTTCCAAAGATAGACAATATTCATTGCTCTCTCCTCGTCATCCAGGTAGTAGTTTCATCCTAGAAAACTGTCAGGTTGGTCAAGTATGATTTACCTTTAGTGACTCCATTCTGAGTGCTCCTGATCACCTCTTTGTCTACATGGATAGAGATGGCCTCCAGAATGAGGTTCTCCATGGTCTTTCCAGGAATTGAGGTGATCGTCAGTTCTCTGTGCACTTCTTGCCCTTTGTGAAGACCAGTGACATTTGCTTTCTTCCAGTCATCAGGCACTTCTGAACTCTATGACCTTTCAAAGATGATGGTGAGCAGCCTTCCTGTGATTTCCATCAGCACTCTCTCAGCACTCAAGGATGCATCCTGTCAGTGCCCGTGGACTTGTGGATGTCAAGTTTGCCTGGATAATTCTAACCTGAATCTCCTTGACCAGGAGTCAAGGAGAATTGAGTTAGAGTCTGTCTGTCTTCCAAGTTTCTTTTGCTCTAATCTCCTGGGTTAGAGTTTTCTGAGGGATGGTCTTGTCAGTAAAGACTGATACAAAGAAAGCATTCAGTAAGTCTGCCTTCTCTGCATCCTTTCTTACCAGATTTCCCCCACTAGTAAAGGTCCCACATTATCCTTTGTTTTCATTTTATTATTGATATACTTGGAATAGCAAATCTTGTTGTCCTTGATATCCTTGTCTAGATTTAATCTCAGGTGGGCCTTGGCTTTCCTTGTTGTGTTTCTGCTTACTCTGGCAACCTCTCTATATTCATTCCAAGTAACCTGACCCTGCTTCCATCTTCTCTGTGTTTTCTGTTTATGCTTGAGTAATGACAGGAGTTCTGTGTTGATCCACGCATGCCCCTTGCCCCCTTTGTTTGATTAGGATGTGATGTTTTTTAGCCTGCTGGAAGTGATCCTTGAATGCCAACCAACTCTTTTGGACCCCTCTCAGCTACAGGTTGCCCCTTCCCATAGGATTCTTCCAAGAAGATTCTTGTAGAGGTTAGCTCTCCTGAAGTCCATGGTTACAATCTTAGTTGCTGCCATGCTTCCTTCTCACCTGATACTGAGCTCCACAGTCTCACAGTCCCTTCAGCCATGTCTGCCCCCAGGCTTCACCAAACACTGAGAGGAGTTCAGCTGGTTAGAGCTCAGTGCTAATAACACCAAAGCTGTGAGTTCAATCCCTGTATGGACCCTTTACTTAAGAGTAGGACCTGATGATCCGTGTGGGTCCCTTCCAACTCAGAATAATCTCTGATTCTCCAATAAGGCCTTCTCTCTTTGTTAGGATGAGGTCAAGCAGCACATAATTCCTGGTGGGATTCTCGCCTACCTGAAACAGGAAGTTGTCATTAATGCTTTCCAGAAGCCCCCAGGATTGCTTGTACTTTGCAGTGTGCCCTTACATCCAGCAGATATAAGGGTAGTTAAGAACCAGTGTCTCTGACTGCGAGGATGCTTTGAGCTGCCTGCAGACGGCCTCATCCACTCCCTTCTCTTAATCAGGGAGCCTGTAGCACACACCCACAACAGTGTTACCTTTACTAGTCCCCCCTTATATCCTAATCTATAATGTCTCTACTTGCTCAACAGAGACAGAGATAAATATATTCCAAGTGTTGTCTCATATGGAGGGCAACTCCACAGTAGGGCATAACAGCCTTCATGACATAAGTTTCCATTTTGAATTCCTCAAACCAAATCTGAAACCAAGCTAAATACATCTTCTACCTGCACATTAAAATAGATTGTAATAAACCCAAATTTCACATATATTCTGGTCTTTCAACAGTGGTCTAATGAACTAGGAACTCAGAACTAATTGCTTCTACGAGGAGACTGAAGATTGAGGAAATCACTTCAATGGCATATATTGATCTATCTTAAATGCAAAGACACATAATTTTAATATGAATAGTACTCAGTACTTCTCTTATTATGTTAAGGATGTACCATTACTCTCACAAAAAGCAATGATAGCTGCATTGACAAGGGGCAGTACTCCCTTTTGATAAAGACATTAACTGTTACAATATTCATACTACAGTTTTTGTAAAATATTGAGACATATTTTTCTTTGCTATAACTTTGCTAGAACTGAACTTTACAAACAAGAAAAAATGGGTTGGAGTATTAACTTGTTTGACTCAGGTACACATTTCTTTGGACCTGATACAAGCAACCCTTTGTTTATTACGTCCACAATATGTCTTTTCATATAGGTGTAATTGTTTTATAACCATAAATTACAGATTCACAGAGATTCAAAATCCTCTTGTTTTAAAGCATTTTGTTTCCTGATGATATTGTAGGTATGCTTCTGTTCATTTCTTTAAAGAGAGAGGAAGTGAAGAGATCCTTTGGAGAAAAAATGACCAATCTTACTACCCCAGCAAGGTTACCATAGATTTAATTCATCTATGGTCTCTGACTTTAAACACACTTAAACACACAGGCATTTACTGAAAGTATAAACTTTAAAGTATAGCCATATTAGTCAGAAGTATAGTAACTCCAGAAGTCTCCCTGAAACTATTATAAGAAGCCATCCCAATCAGATAAAATAGTTGGTCCATGGGAATAAATGTCTCAAATTTTTAGTTTTATCTTCCTTTTTTCATCCTTCTTCTGAATCCAATAAATGTAAAATGAAGATACCTTGTTTTACTTATCAGTTAAACCTTGTTCCTAACCATAGTAGTTTAATAACCTGTTACATGGTGTCTTAGTCCAAGACAATTATTAGAGGCAAAGACATCTAATATGTCCCCTTTGATTTCAACCACTAGATGCAAGGATGTTGAGTCATCTGGTCCCCTGGGAACTAAGAAAACAAGAAGAAACAGATGATCCTCCTCCCAAGATGTGGACCAGAAGACAAAGATCATATGGTAGAGAAGCACCTCTTGGCTCAACCTTCCCCCGAAACAAAAAACCTGGAGGGCAGGGGCTTACAGAGGAGATCTGGGGGCAGATGGCAATTGCAGTCATTGTCTGGAAAGCTTTGGTCCCGTGGTGTTGGTACCAAAATCTGTCAGATAGAAAGTTTCTAACACAGTTTTGAATATTAGAAATCAGGTATTCTTTATTGAAGCATGATGGTCACTCAGAGGATCCTTGCTCTAATCTAGTGGCCCAAGCGTGAGGTAAACATAGCTTTTATCATAAAGAGTCATTACATACTCATCAGCTATTCCCACTTACTTGATGTATATGTATTATTTTATTTCACACAGTCACAACCCTTATCAAAGTCCTTATGTGGTTTTTTGGAGTCTGTCTTCAATGTCTCATGTCCTTTTTAAGTTGTTATTCCTTGACCCCTCTTTTGAGTAAGTGCAATATCGTTTAGCATAACTTCTGCTTTGTCAGCCTTGTGGAGCTGAGCTGGCATCTTGCTTGCATTTCACCTAACTCATATTTGCTTGAGTTACATCTTTTATCTGTTTCTCCAAGGGTGGGCTGCTCTGTTATAGTTCTACTCTCCTTATCAGGTCAGCACTGCTTCCTTTCAGCAGCTGTGGTGGTGGGGTGTGTGTGGTCAGGGCCGCCACTTGCTGCCTCCTCCTGCCACACACTGGGCTCAGGTGGTGTCAGTGCAGCTTTGGGTCGCTACCCTGATGGAGAGGACGTGGGTGGGAAGGAAATGAACTCACTGCTCACTAAAGAAGAGCACCCCTTTCCCCGCTGGTCCCAGCTGCAGTTCGGGAGCTGTCACTTCAGCACCGTTTGGCTTGGGAACGGCTCTGCTGCCCCTCCTCACGGCCTTGTCCTGCAGAAGTGCTCTGGAAAGGCTTGAAAATGGGAAAGGACCTGCTGGTTGTGAGATGCCATGGTCTGCCGTTCACTTCAGTGAGCCAGACAAAATGGACCCCTTTCCAGTTGTGGCCATGGCTTTTTCATTGCCAAAACCATACCAATGGCTGTGATGTGAGTGGTACTTGAATAGACTGAAACCTGCACTGAAACCCTCAACACCCTTGCCTCTGTACCCAAGACACATAGTAAAGAACATTAGTGAATTAAATTTTCACATGTTTTGTGCCCTTTTACCCTTATATCCATTTTTCTATTGCAGTATTTCGGTCCTTTGCAACCTCCCATCTTTTCTGATAGTGCCAATGACCGAGGTGACTTGCCATACTGGGTGAGTTGCTGGTGCTATATTTGTCTTTCCTGGCTAGCCAGAAAGTAAGGCAAAAATTGAGAGTGCAATATCTGATTTTCACCCAACTTATCCTCAGCTAGGGGTGTTACTGTCTAACCAAAAAGTGATTTTCTCTGTATTCAGAGAAAATTACTTGTCTTTGAGACTTGTCAAGTTTGACTGAAATTACCCAGTAGAGCAAAAAAAGCATGGGAGTTGGAGAACTGATGGACGTGCCGAAACCTGATAAGCGCTGGACATCTCATGTCTTAGCCAGATTAAGAAAAGTCATGAAAACTCTATGACCTATTTTATTTCCCACCTTCATAGAATAAATTAGGAACCATTCTATAACTGCTTTTGGTCTGATACAGTTCCAAATGTCAATGAAACAACAACTGGCTTTTTAACCCAAGTACTTGACTCTCTGCTTGAAATTTCCTGTTTGATGTTTACATGCTTCAGTTCTTAAGAAATCATCATCACATCTTTACTTCTGATGTATAGCAAAGGAGGTAAAAACTTCACTTCTCTCCTATGCACGGCTCCCTCACATCTGTTTGGCCACAGAGCTGAAGTGAGTGAGTCAATGGTTTCAGGAAAAAAAAAAGAAATGTTATTCTTCAAGTGAATTTCAAGCCTATTTTATATCTTAGCTGATGAATTAACTGACATGGTATAAATGTTTGTATAAAGTAGCAGGAGGCATGCACATAGCCATCTTCTTACCCAATCATGATATTTACCCAGTCTTTAGAACACTGATTTTAGTGAAACACACTGTTGTATATATTTTTGGCTATTTGACAGCATTAAATTACAATGCTGTAAAAGCAAATCTGATGCACTTTATTCCCTAGCGGCAAAAGTACATGTAGATATATACACATTTACTGTACTAATTATATGTCATCAAATCAAATACCAGTATTCAATATAGTTTTAATCCAGTGAGGATTTTTTTAGTGTTTCTGTTGAAGCAACAAAGATTTCAAATTGTTAGCAGCCTGCGTTTTTTTGCCAGTTTAGCTTAAGAGAGGCATTTCTTTTTGCTGGACATCTGAGATCAGAAAATAATCACATATTTAGGCACCAAAACTCAGCAAGTAACTCTGAACTTACTCTGTCACAGTTTCAATAAATCCTGTCAGTTCCTAATGGACTCAGTGATATATTGTGCTGATAGCTCCATCAAGCATTTTATTTATGACTAAATATGACTTTAAACCTTGCGTAAGAAAAAGAGGTCAAATGAGGAAAAAGATGTCCCCCAAACCATTTGAAAATATTCACCCTAGCATTTGCCTGGTTTGTTGTCTTTTTAGCTCAAACTTATTAAAATGAAAAAGCCCAGTCTATACATGAAAAGCACAATTAGAAAATTGAACCTGGACCATTGGGGAAAATTTTTCAAAAAGGACTTGAAACCATAAATTGAAAATCCCTGAACTCTCAGAAAAGAAACAGGTGGAGATGGAGCTGTTGACATGGCTTTCTTAGTGTCTCCTAGGTGTCAGGACCATTTTAGGATAAAATCATTTATTCAGCATCTAGGTAAAAATCCTGCTTGAAAGCATCAATAAAATTGAATTATTCTTGTATTCTGGAGGGATTTTTTCTCTGAAGGGATCCTTTCTCTAGGGAAGTAAGAGTTTTAATTTCTGCTTTTTTCTCACCAGCCTTTCAGATTGTCTGATCACATTTGTAACAGTAAATATTTTCCCTGTTTATTTGCTCACTATTTCTTTCATATAAAACTATCTTACTTCATCTTGTCTTAGAGGCAAATCTTTTGAAGTTTTAAGGACAGTTAAGACCAACATGGACTTACAAGTGGCAATTTCCCTCCTCTTTCTCTTCCACTCCATCGGAGGTACAAAAGACTTCATTCAGGGAAACTACCTAGAGTGCCCAGGTAAGCCCCCTACTTTGAAGTGTCCCTGAAAGGAGTACCCTGCAAAATAGATTAGTTTTGTTAAAAGACTTTAATGTCTCTGGAAAAGTAGACTTTGTATTAAATTAATGTTTTACAATGAGCGTTTTTTTGGTAGTGTCTGTGTTTCTGCTACAACGCTTTTTAAAAAGCACCCTTTTATTGATGACGTGTTGAATAGTGCATTTGCAGGATAAGATATCATTATTGTCTTCTGTACATTTGTTGAAAATGTCCTTGGTAAATGTAAAATGTTTTTGTGCGCTAGACTCTCCAGGAATATGTGGATGTGGCTGTACAAAACACTGTAAAAAAGTAAACACAATTATATTGAGGTTTAAGTGCTCATAAAGTAGCACAACTGTTTAATTCTGGATATGATTTTTAAAATTATTTAGTATTTTGTAGTGCTTAGATATATTCAACATGTAAAGCAAGAAGTTCAGTTTGCTTTCTATTATCATACTTGTTGCATAAGTTTTTCTGCTTTGTAACAAATACATGGAGCACTTTAGCCAAAGCTTTGTACTTCATACTTTGCAGGTGACATCCAACTACAGAACACTAAGACTGTTGTTTATTTAAAAAATTGGTATTAACTGATACAGTGTCAGCAATGAAATAAGTGTCTGCCATGCAAACTAGTCAAATATACAGCTTCACTTAAAACAATAGGATATTTTTTATGTATGAATGTCGGATATACCAATGCTCATTTCTATACAACATTGCTTATGCAGCCAAGAACTGGGCAGAGAATCAGTTACAACTACCTCCAATCAAGTCTAGGAGACAGATGTAAAACGTTGTCATGGTTTAAGCTCAGCTGGAAATAAAGCCCCACAGAGCTGCTTAACTACCCCCACACTCAGTCCAGTGGAAGAGACAAAAAGCCAGAGTATTCAGAGCTGAGATAAGAACCATTTACTATAAATAGCAATAAGATAAAAACCCAAAGTAACAGCACCAATATTAATAACAAAAGTAAAAAAGACAGTGATTTATATACAAAGAAAGCTCACTGAACCAGCTGATCTGGTCTGGTGTCCCTCTGGTCTGGTGTCCCTCTGAGACAAAGAACAAAATGACCCCAGGCCCTTCCACATGCATGTTTGTTCCCTCCCAATCTCAGACAATGAAAAACAAGATTGGACAAACTGCTCAATTGGCCATTCTGTCCCCCACAAAAGGGTAAAATTCCCACAGATTCCCCATGAACCCCTTTTTTTCTTCACCCAAAGTCATAACCCTTCTTCTCAAAAGTAACTATACCTTGCTTCTGCCCCCCAGTGATGATGTGGGTAATATAGAACAAGAACCTAGAAGTGTCTATATGGCTGAAGGCTCTGTCCCCTCACATCCTTGGCCAAAACACAGGACAAAGAGCTTTGATCACTACTGGAAATTAACAAGTTAAAAGGTTCATTGTCTCTTATTTACTAGAGTCGTTTTGCCATGGCACCTCATTCTGAGGGAAATGGCAAGTACTGCAATACACAAAGCTGAAGCACATCTCCTCATACTCTTACTTATAGGCCTTCTGTCTGTTTCTATAAAGGTTGACTTTATAAAGAACACAAATGTGGTTGAATTGCTATCACCAATTCCTGTAAACAATATGTGCTGTGGCTCTTGACTTCAATGAAGACCTCTTTTTGCTGCACTGGTGACATAAGACGCCAGAGCTGGCAGAAAAACAAGCATAATTGAAGTGTGAGTGTCAGCCCAGTTGTGTGAACTTGCTTAGCTGAATTAAATGGCAAACATAATCTAGTGGCCTAGAAGCAGAGTGAACAGCTTTGATTTCCTCATATTTCCCTTACAAAAATGTTGGCATTCTGCTACTATTTTGAACACACACTATGCCCATTTCAGTAAGAATTCTATCACTTATAATTTTATTGGTATTTGTTGAAGGTCTTATTATGAACCTTTGCACATAGCCTTTCATGAGAACCTTCCCAGATAAAGTCAGAGGGCACCCAGGGGCTCAGGCACAAAAGGGTGAGCACAACATAACCTGCTACTGTGTTAGTAAAAAGGCATAACACTTATGCCAAGAGGTATGAAACCATGAGGGTACCACAAGAACACAAGAATGTATGTCCAATTAAAGAGTGAACTCTGCTTTAAAGAACAGAGCTGTGTATTCAACACTTTGCCGCACAGCTTTTGGCCTAATGTTGTGTTTTCTTGTTATTAAGGTGTAAGTACTTGGAGAGGTATGCTACAATACAGAAGCTGGAGTGATTGATGAAAAGAAAAGAGTCCTCCACAATAGTAAAAATCCTGATAAAATGAAAAGACCCAGCACAGTAATCTTCTGATTTAGCAAGCTACATATGTAGAACCGCATATTAGCACATGACAGGAAAAAGACCTGTCTTTTCAGTCAAAGGCTTCTCACAGTTTACTAGAGATCAGATGCATAATCCAAAAAATTCTTGATACCATTATAAATTTACTAGATTTCTCTGTTCTCTACTTTCTCTGCAGGGCTTGTATTGTCACAACAGGAGCAAATTATTCTCACAAAATTTAGAAATTGCTTGTGGTCATCTAAACTGTCACTACTGATGTTGTCAAGGTGTCTACATTAGGCAAATAAGGGATTAAAGAAGAATGCTCATGAAAATGGCATGAAACAAGTCCATGGGTGACACAACTAATTTTGACTGACAATTTGATTTTTGCATTTTCCAGAGGAAACACAAAAAGCCCTATAAAACTTTTTATGCAATGGAAAAAATCAGTTAAAAGCATAAAAAATAAAAAGGAAAATTAAAATCATTATATGACTACAAATTATCATTCCTAAATTTGCAGTTAGATCAATATTTACTGTGCCTTAACTTTGGAGTGCAGCCAAAGAGCCAGGGAGGGATCACAACTGAGACTGAATGTAAAGCAGTGATCTTAAGTCAGTGTCTTTTACTTCCATTGGTAAGCTTTCCCTGTCTCTCTGGAGCTCCACAGAAGACTTTTGAGGTTTTTACAGTGTACAGAGTAGGATACACTGATCAGCTTGGGCAGTTGTATCCTCTCACCCCTTAACTGTTGAGTTGCAGATTAGATTAAGAAAAAGATGAAGTTTCTTGCTTGTTTACTCTTCTTATCAAAAGAATTTTGTGAAATGATAGTAAAAAGTCTGTGGCTATCTCTACTAAAATAACTTTTATAGTATTATGATCCAAATATTAAAATTATTAGAGAGATGTGTCTGCTGGAAATAAGGTGCAAACAAGACCATATGCAGAAGCCAATAGCATACCTCTATGTGAGGTAGAGGGAGATAGAAAGAAAGAAGGAAGAGCAAGGGAAGGAATAAAAATAGAAAGGTATATAGTCCCTATTCATTGGATCCCACAACAAGGCTTGGTGTTGCAATTTTGATGTCTGGTGGTGGCTCTTTTGTTCTGTCAGGGGTGGGGGAAGCCCTGCCAAAGTGGTGGAGGAAATCCACAGAACAGAGGGTTCAGGTTCAGGTGGGAATATCCAGGTACAGCCCCTGAGGGGTGAGGAGTTTCACACTGGATGAGGCAATGTTGTGTATCACAGGACAGTTCAGAAATCTTTGACAGGTTCTAAGGCCAGCTGCCTACTACATCAGTGCAACTGAGTTCATCACGGCCCATCATGGCCCATCAGCAGAGCTGAAGGTCTTCAGGCTGTGTGTGAATGTCCCCGTACTTTCCGAGCAGGGGAGTTATCACAGCTGAGTCCACTTAAATAAGGGCAAAGGGACAGTACCCCACTGCCACAGCTCTTTTCTCATCTTGCTCAGCATTGAGCTTGCAGCCTGAGGTGGGTGTGCGCTGCCCTCTGCACCTGATGGTTACTTGCAGGTCTGCAGTGTGACTCCTGATTGTCTTACCCACCAGCATTCCAGGAGGTCTGCAAGCCACCTTCCCAAGACTGGAGGTGTGTGGTGCACTGTATTTGTGTAAGGGTCAGGATGTTTCTCTTATTTCTGTATGAAGTCATGAGCTCTTGAAGACAAGAGATTTTTTTTTTTCTTTAGTTTGGAGTACACATTTTTACACTAAACAAAAGAACTTGATGACTTCCTTCATCTGGGAGAATGTCCAAATTAAAATGACTATCAGTGATGTCCGTCTAACCTTGTTAGATGTTCTTTATTTTCTGGTCAATCTGTCCTTCCTGCAGGATATTTTTGGTCCTTTCCTCATGCCTGCCCCATAGCTGCCCAACAGCAACACATTATCTTTGGGGAGGCAATGAATTTTTCTGGACATGGCCAAAAGCTTCAGCAAAGCATGAGTAAAAGCTTGCTTCTTAAAAGTTTTTCTCTATTAAAAAGATTTTTAGACTACGCTATATACAGTTGCTATGAAAAATCTTACTGTTTTGTCCTCTTGTGAAGTGATTCCTTTGTCTGCAATGAAGATACCCTGTATTTACACTGGTGGACAACAACTGTCCTGTTCTCAGTATGCAAGTCAACATTCAAAAGCATACAAATCTTATTCAAGACTTATTACACTGAAACATCATATTAAGTGTTATGACAAAATGCCTATTCAGATATTTTGATACCTGAATTTCCTGCATAGTTCCAGCTGAGTATTACATACTTCCTTATTTTCTGTCTTGGGCTTTCTCTGACAAGGACTGGCATGTTAACAGGAGAGATGGATAGGGTGTAAGATTGTGGTTTGCCTGTACAATGTCTCTAAGACCATGAGCCGGTGCAGAAGATTCCTAAAAGATTTCTAAACACCTGGATGATAAGCTCCTGGTACACTTACAAAAGGGACCAACTAGGAAAGGTGTCCTCCTTGATTTGTTGCTTTCATTTAATGTTAACAGAGAAGATCTTGTGGCTGAAGTGTGTTTTGGTGGCCATCCTGACCACAGACATGAAGCAATCAAGTTTACATCTGGTGGTAGCAGGAAAAGTGCCAGAAAACCTTCAACTCTGGATATGAGGAGAACAGACTTATGGTTACTCAGGGAACTACTTAATGATGTTCTCTGTGAAAATGCTTTCCCAGGTGCTGGGATCCATCAGTTCAGGTCACTTTTTAAGCTCCACCTCCTAAGAGCACAGGAGCAGGAAATTTCAAAATGTCAGAAGTCAAGCAGACAAGGTAGAAAGCTGGCTTGGATGAGTAGGCACCTTCTTCTGGAGCCAAGGCAAGAAAATAAAATGTATGGCCAGTGGAAGCAAGGTCAGGTGACATGGGAGGAATACAGAGATGCTGCTTGTCACTGTAGGGAGAAAGTTCATGCAGCCAAAGATCAACTGGTATCGAAGTTAGCCACTACTGTGGGGGGCAAAAGAAAGTGGTTTTTTAAATAAGTCAGTAGCAAAAGGCAGTTCAGTAATGACTTTGTCCTGTTTGAGGATGATGAAGATGCTGAACTCACTAACAGGGACAAGGCAGAGATATTTATTACTTTCTTTGCTTCAGTCCTCAAGACTAAAGACGGGCTGTGGGAGTCCCAGTGTACTGAACTGCAGGATGTGAGAATCATAAACTCCCAGTTACTCCTGAACTCGTGTGGGATTTGCCCCTCCAGATGGCTGGTGTCTGTTCGCTTGGGGCTCTCCAGGGCTCCATTCTAGCACCTGTTCTCTTTCCATATCTTCAGCTTGGATATAGGACTCCAAATTATAGAGTAAATTTTTTGAGGAAAATAAACTCAGAGGAGCTGTTGACTCCCTCAAAGGCAGGGAGGCCCTGCAGAGAGACCTCAACAAATTAGAGGCCTGGACACTACCAACCATATAAAGTTTAACAAAGACAAGTACTGGATTCTGTACCTGGGATGAGGCAAAGCTGGATGTTTGTATAGACTGGGGAATAAGAGGCTGGAGAGAAGGACGGCAGAAAGGGATCTGGGAGTCCTGGTCAAAGGTGAGTTGAACATGAGTCAGCAGTGCCCTGACAGCCAGGAGGGCCAAGCCTGTCCTGGGGGGCATCAGGGACAGCATCACCAGCTGGGCAAGGGAGGGGATTGTCCTGCTCTGCTCTGCTCTGCACTGGGGCAGCCTCACCTCAAGTGCTGGGGGCACCTTTGGTCACTACAACTTAAAATAGACATTAAACTGTTAACATCTAAGCAAGGATGGTGAAGGGTCTGGAGGGGAAGCCATTTGAGGAGCAGCTGAAATCACTAGATTTGTCAAGCCTGGAGAAGAGGGGACTGAAGGGAGACCTCATTATGGTCTTCAGCTTTCTCATGAGGGGAAGTGGAGTGGCAGGCATCAATCCCCATCAGGTGACCAGTGCAAGGTCTTGAGAGAACAGCATGAAACTGTGTCTTGAGCATTTGGATGGATATTAGAAAAAGATTCTTCACCCAGAGTATGGCTGAGCACTCAACAGGCTCCCCAGAGAAGTGGTCACAGCACCAAGCCTGCCAGAGTTCAGAAACATTTGAGCAATACTCTCAAGCATGTGATGTAATTTTTGGGGTTGTTCTGGGCCAGGATGTGGACTTCGATAATCTTTGTGAGTCCTTTACAAATCTGGATGTTTTATGACAGTAAAAGTCTGTGATTCTCTGACTTTTCTTCTTTTTTTGAAATACCAAAATGTCACTGTCTTACAAAAGAGATGTACTTAGATAAATGTCAGAACAGATCACTTTCATTTCCCCTTTTGGTCAGACATACTTCCTTCTCCTCACAGGAGCTATTTAGCACAGAAAAACAGATTCAAAAGCCTCAAGTGTCCAGTATGACTCTTATCTGATCCTTAACCAGTGACATTGCTTCTGTGTTCTGTAATAAATCAATGCTATACTGTGACTTGACTGAAATGCACTGAATTTGTCTGCCATCTCCTTTATATATTATATACTATATATATGACTTGAAGTCAGATACCAATCATAGATCATAGGGTTATTATACTGCTGCTCTTAAATCACATCAGTAAAGCCCATGGTGGATATTTCTGTTAAAACCTTCTGTTGGTCTGTGTCCATCAGCAGGGAAATATTGCTGAATTTGAAATGGATAAAAATTCAGTTGTTGTGTAACAGTCTCATGTCATTCATTTGCTCCCAAGTAAATGTAACTTTATATGGCAGACTTGTTTAGATGGATAACAAGCCCAGTAATTTTCAGTGCCCAGGGCAAATCCTAATATGTCCCTCATCTTGCAACACACAAAACCTACACTGAATTATATAGCAAAGGACTTACACAGCTTCAGCTAAAGCCTGCAATAGATTTCTGTGTCTTTGAACTTTGAACATACTGCATAAAACAGCAATTACATGTGCCAGTCCTATAGGTTTTGCAGTAGAGGTTCAAAAGGGAAATCATTAATTCTTCCTAAACTTGTTCAAAACCCTTGGTTTGCATTTTTGTTAGTACAACTTGTGCTAAGTTCATCACTGTTAAACAGTAGAGAAAACGGAATGATATTTAAAACTACTCATAGGAAAGGTTTTTTCCTTCAAAAAGATGTGTTCCTGATCAGCATAACATTTTTAGCCAATGCAAAGGAAAAATAATTTATTGGGCTGATCTTTGTGGAAAATAAATGCAGGCAAAAAGTCTACCTAAAACCTAATTACCTATTACACTGTAAGCCCTGGGGGAAGGTACACTTAGGTGTATCTTTTAGTGGAAATTTAGTTTCAAAAAGAAAGAACACTTTACCCGGTCAAATCCCAACATCTGTCATGTTGCTGATCTCTTAATCACAAACTATTTGTTTCAGAATGGCTACAGGATTTAAACCAATACAAATATTCTCAGAAGTCCCTTTACAATGCAACTTTATGCAGATTAAAAAAATCCCCCCCTTTTTTTTTGTCCAGATAAATTACAGAGTACAGGCACAATATAACTAGGCTGTGCCATAAAACCAATAGCACGGCACCAAGAGTAGGTGGAGACATGGTGTTTTTTGCTACTCTTTCTCTATAGGAGTTCTGTCATCTTTCCATATCTTTGTCTTCCAGTAGGATTTACTGTGTCATTGGGATTATTTTTTCTTTCCTTCCTTTTTTTTTGCAGTTTGACTCAAGGCTTGAGCTCCAGATGTTTTATTATTTTCATCCCAGATTGCTGGCACTTGCTGTCTGTCCACAGTCGTAAAGCTGTGCGTTTCTGGCTTCTTGGTTCCCTGTTTGGAGGCTGGATTATCATTTGCTTGGCAGCGGTGGCTGTAGGCATGTGGGATGGGTGCTGCTGCATGGGGATCTGCAGTTTTGGAAGCTGTTTGTCAGTAATTCTTGGCAGCCCTTTCTGGCGTCAGTAATGTGCTAGGACCCCACAGGCATCTTTAAAGATGAGATGAAAGAGCTTAGCAGTTGTCCTAATAGCCAAATCCTGATGGCATTCCAGATCACACTGCTTTGCTTATTCATTCCTTCAGTGGAGACTAGAGCGCTGAGTACCCGGTTACCCCCAACTAAACCCTTTTCCTTTCTCCTTTTGGAGTCACACAGCTGTCATGTCCCACCATCCCTACATTTTCTGTGTGGCTACAGAGGTTCTCAGGCACAGCACACCTGACACTGCAAAGTATTGCATGGCCATGGGCACTGTAAAACTACTGAGCTACTGACTGGCACTACACTGTGCTTCTAATAAGGCACATTAACTGGAACATGTGTCCAGGAAGCCTCTGCCTCCTGTTTGGGTTACCAGAGTTATCAGAGGTCACTGACATTGGAAAGCAGGAATTGTAGAGAAGGAAGAATTCATTCTCTGACAGAAAAGACCAGAATTCTTATTAACACTGTTGCCTATAAAGGCAAAGAAAATTGGAATGAAAGGAATTGCTGTCATTTTCCCAAATATGTAAAATGAATGCCGTAAAGAAACCACATTGTTACAGCTGACAATCATGAGCACTGGCAACACAGGCTCGTCTTGACAAAATTATACTAGTAGTAGACAATGTCTTACCTTAAATATAAATCTTCTGCTTTTGAAGCATTTACTTACACAAGAAGTAAGGCTTTGCTAGTTTGTTATTGGACCCAAAGTCTTCTGTTGTGTGCTACTAGGATTTGGTGAGAGTTTTTGTCAGCATTTCTTCCTCTAAAATGTAAGTTAGTTAAACAATAAAAGTGAAACATTTTTCTAAGAACATACTTATTGCTACAAAAATGAGACTGTGAGAGTACAAAATGTAAATATGATAACATTTCAAAAATAATGACTTTGATTTCATAACATATTAATTAGCTGGCATTACCTACTATATTTAAATACTTGAAAAGTGTTTGATGATTGAGATTTCATGGTGAGTTCAAGGTTTGGGAGAGCCAAAGTCAGCAGCAGGCCATACTTTTACTCTCCATATCCACTACCTGCAGCTTCAGGAAACAGATTTTATGCCCTTGCACTGATTAAATGACATATTGTAATTTCTATTTTTCAGTGGCTAGCTAAAGAAAAAGTCATGGTCAGTGAATGCTGACATCTCCATTTCAGAGAAATGCATAAATCCTTTTCCTGATAAATTCTAAACATTTTTATAAAGAAGAACAGATATTTATTGAAGGAAAGTGAGAAGGACTATCTAGATCTTTCATTATATATAACATTCTGTTCGATGTCTTGGTTTTAGGTTCTGTTGGTTCTCTTAGGATCCAGCATTTAGACTTCCATATTCATATATAATTTTTGTTACTTAATAGCTTCTGGACAAGCTAAGAACAAACACTGGCTATAGATGAGTCACTGAGTTCTGTCTTTTCTTCATATTTTTCACTTCTAGAATTATGAGGAATATAGCTACCTCAACCGGTTTCTGTCAATAGGCAACAGAGTTTAATTCAGCATAGACCTGGAAAGTATTTTCTGGTTTAACCACTTATTGTCACCAGAGATATTAGGCTGGAATTTTCAGTGGGGACAACCTGAGACCCACTTCTCCATGGCATTCTAAAGTGGTCACACTTGACATGAAAAAGTGAAAAAGCTGTTAGCAGAGAGTTTGAAAACTGTTGGAACCTGAAAAGTTTTTTCTGATGATCCAAGACCACCTGAATTTGATAATTCATTTTTTTGAGTAGATATGTTCCCAGAAACTACTGGGAACTACTTTTGTTTCTGATTGCCAGAGCTGGGTTATTTGGTTAGAGGTATTTGTTTGTTTGTTTTGTTGTGTTTCTATATTTTGCTTTTTAAAACAGCTACTTTCATTCTTTTGCCTCTAGCTGCACTGTCAGTTAGGATTCCCTCTGACTTTTTTCTTGTTTCTCTAAACCATAATTTATAAGTAACTAGAAATAATTATTAAGTACATTTAAATTTCAGTGTAATTCAAAGAACATGACTGTGGATGGTTCCTTTTCAGTATTATAAAAGAGGACTTTCTGAAATGAAGCAACATTCTGAATAAAGACCCAAGACAAAAAAAAACATAAACCAAAAAATTGACACCTCCCATTTAAACAATACCTTAGTGATGGAATATTTATCTTTACTTTTGGAAGTAACTAAGAAAGTGGGCTACTCTTAGCTCCTGGTGGTGAGGACCTGTTAAAGCACACAACTGGTGCTGCTGATTTATACAGGTTCATAGTATTGCTCCAGAACCTTTACCAGTGACACTTTCCCTATGGAGCCTAGTGCGGGAAAGACAGTTCCAGCTGATATGGCCTTTTAAATTGACATATTAAAAGTATATCTTGAAATGAAAAGACCAACAGGTTCTGTTAAGTCTCAAGTGTTATCATGTTTATCAACAGCCTGGATGAAGGGGTAGGATGTACCCTCAGCAAGTTTACTGATGATACCAAACTGGGGGAAGTGGCTGATTCACCTGAAGGCTGTGCTGACTTTCAACAGAACCTTCCTAGGCTACAGATTTGGGTAGAGAGAATCCCAATGCAGTTAGACAAGGGTGAGTGTAGGGTGTTGCACCTGGGAAGGAATAGCCCCAAGTACCAGCACAGGCCAGGGGCTGACCTACTGGAGAGCAGCTCTGCAGAGAAGAACGAGGAGTCTACATGGATGACAAGTTGATATGAACCAGTAGTGTGTCCTTATGGCAGGGATGGCCAATGGTATCCTGGGAAGAGGGTGGCCAGCAGGCCAAAGGACCTTCTACTTGGCCCTAGTGAGGCCATGTCTGGAGTGTTGTGTTCAGTTCTGGGCTCCTCAGTGCAAGGAAAACAAGTAACTGCTGAAGAGGGTCCAGTGGAGGCCATGAAGATGGTGAACAGTCGGGAGCATCTCACTTGTGAGAAGAGACTGTGGAAGCTGGGCCTTTTTAGTCTGCAGAAGAGAAAACTGAGAGGGGACCTCATTAATGTATATAAATATCTCCAAGGTAGGTGTCAGGACTCCTTTCAGTGGTGCCCAGTGACAGGGACAAAGAGCAAAGGCCATAAAATAAAACACAAGAAGTTCCACCTCAACATGAGGAAGAACTGCTTTATGTTGAGAGTGGCAGAGCACTGGTACAGGCTGCCCAGAGAGGCTGTGGAATCTCTCCCTCTAGAGACATTCAAAACCTACCTGGATGGGTTCCTGTGTAACCTGCTTTGCATGACTCAGTCTTGGCAGGGGTGTTGAAGTAGATGAACTCAAGAAGCCCCTTCCAACCCTAGCAACCCTGTGATTCTGTGAAGTGTGCAGGTGAAGGAGGCATGCAATGAAACCTAAGAAGCATTATTTTTCCAGTTCCCCAGCAAATCATAAGAAATATGAAAAGGAAGGAGAAAACTTCCAAGTAAAATACTTCCTGGCTTACAACTGGTTTTGGTTTTGGTTTTTTTTCTGACAGATCTGGCTTGGAAATAAATATCAAAATTCCTTCTTGCAGTCTAGCATATGATCTCAGTATAGTCAAATAAAAAAGTACAGAGAAGCAAATCAAGTGTGATATTTGGAGGCAAATGTGGAAGAGATGATTAGGAAGGACAATTAGGAGGTAAATGTAGTGCATTTTTTCCCAAAAGGTCCGTTATCTACTTAGATCTGTACAGAATGAATTATAGATTATATTTGTGTAGGTACAACCTTTATGCAATCTTAATATTAACTACCTACTTGTCATCACAAATTATTTTACTCCTCCCAGGAGCCCTTCAAGTTTAGTTGTGAGGATCACAGACTTTTCTATGGGATCAAAGAGGATGACCATTTTTAGATTATAAATAAGATTATGAGTCTGCTTCTATTTCTATCCAAATTAATGCTGAGTCTAAGTATTAATATGCAGAAACCAGGTTTGTAATCATTTGGAACATCCATGGCAACTGAGAAAGGAAGACCATTACTACTACTCCTGTGCATTAACTACAAACCTCCTCTTTGCCTCAAATTCTTCTTCCCTTGCTTGCACAGGAAGTTACACAAAAGCTTCACTAGGTCCATGACAAAAAATTGCATAGTTCTGCTTTCCTTCAGCTTTTGTTTATTTATTTTGAAATGGAACAAGATGATGATAAATGATCAAACAAGACTAAGATAGAGAAATGGGAAAACTCTAGAAGTTCAGACTGTTCTATAGAGAAGCTGTTGAATATTTGCAACTAGACAAATTAATTTTTTCTGAGAGAACACTGATATGCTGAACTTGGCGGGCTGTGAAATTTTAATGCATTTGATCCAGTGTATTTATCAAAATGTACTCCAAAACAATATGTAAGTGAGGAATCACAACTCCTGCAGCTTTATGAGCTTTCTGGAGTGCCCAGTGCAAGATTTTATTTACTCGTCTCCTCACTGAGTTACTTCTTCATTTTTGAAGAAGCCTTTTTCCCTGTCTTGTGGATTCAAAGATGTTCATCGCCAGACACTTTCTGATGCCAATCCACCTTCACAAAGAGAAAGCTAATTTTCATGAAGAAATTGTATTTTTCCCTAATGATACATTTTTGGAGTTGTGCTCTTGACTACATATTGCAGAGAATATGATTATAAGACTTGTCTTTTCTCTAAACTAAATAAATCATAACAATTTCTCCAGCACTTTCCTATTGAAATCTAAATCAAATCTATTCTGACTCATTTAAGGTATCTAGGTTGACTAGGACATATGTTGCTTGCAACTCAATACTTCCTTACTTTATGGTGCTGTTCAAAAGGTAACTTGGCTTTTCTGTGTAAAAACTAGAATGCTTACACTTGTTTTATATTAACCTACTTTTATTACATTCTTTGAAGTCACTGAAGTCTTACTAAAAATGCTGAAAGCAAACTGAGCACTGAATTCAAATTACTTATTCAATAACTTATCTAGAGTCCCTTATAAAAAGGAGTCACATAGGAAAGATGAGAGGTGATGGATACAAATTACTCCTGGGGAGATTCTGATTGGACTCAAAAGGAAAATTTATTTCACAATGAGAACAATCAGCCATTTAGAATGATGTCTCAAGGGAAGCAACGGATTCCCCATCAGCAGACACTTTTGCCCAGCAGTCAGATTCCAGACATGGTTCTTGAATCCCTCTTTTGGAGAGAATACAGCAGTTCAGAGCAACTAAGGCTGACAAAAATTGGTTCCACACCACACACATATGCAATTTAGTCCATTCCACTTGAATTAGAAACTTTCTGTGTGATGTGGTGTCCTTCATGAGCAAAGGATGGAGCAACTGGCTGAAATATTGACCAGCTATTCTATTTCCAGTGACATATCTTATGGATGTTGCAAACTCTTTTAGATACTGTACAGCTTCACTACGACATCTCAGGTCTTGTTCTGCGTTGAAAGTAGAAACAAAAGTTGCTGCTTCCTTCTTCTCTTCTCAATTTATTAAAAAGCCTAGTCAGTTTAAAAAATGAGTCAAGAATTTAAAAAGTGAGTGTGAAAATGGAAAATTATTTACATCCAACAGAAAGCATACTCAGGGTTGAGCTGGTAGAAGCTACAAAATTTTCGTCCTATTTATGAATGCACTATTATAGTCTGTATTTTGAGTTATATTCTAAGTTTAACAGGTGACGATGAGGGCAAAACTCTGTAACTCTTGTCAAGTGGTGGTACACCAGTTGAAAGTACTTTGGGTAAAAAGTTGCAATAATAAAGCCAGAAGGTCACAAAAATATTGAATGTTATGGGCAGACAGTGTCAACCAGGCTACCATTATATCTTTTGACAAGTTAGAGTTTTAGCTAAAAAATTTAGTGAGATTGAGGGAGTGGGAGACTTCTTTTGAAAGTCTATGTGTCTCGCGTTGACATTTTAAAAATGAAATGTTTTTACTTTCTATTTTAAAATGGATTTTCATTTACCTCATTAAAAAAAAGAAAAAAGCACCTACGTGCTTGGGGAAAAAAAACTCCAAAATAACCCTGAAGCTGGAAATGAGCCAATGATCAATAATTTGTAATTCTAAATTCATTAAGTGGAGAAAACTGGGGATAGGTATTGCGGATACAGTATTGCTCTAGTACAGCAAAATCTACAAACCCATCAGTTAATTGCTGTTGAAAAGATTTAATGAGGTTTATAGAAATGCTCATTTAAATAGTTAGCATAAGTGAAAATTACCAATATCACACTTTTTCAAACAGTTCATACATGATGAACCAACAGACAATAGGCTGACTTCTGAAGCTTATATTTTCTTAAAACAAGACTTGATCTCGATGCTCAGTATGATGTTTTATTCCTCTATAAAGTGACTACTCAAATATGGAGGCTAAGCTGTTACTGACTCAGGTTCAAGTAAGGTGAGTCTAAACACTTTTACCCTGTCATGAACCTAAGTGTTTCATATTTTAATTGACAACATTCACATCGTTGAGCTTTTCATTTAGGCTTTGATAAAATCTGCTCAGAAAGGCAGATGGCAGGCTGTTATTTTTAATTCACAAGCAATGTTAAATATATGCCATATGTTATAGAACTTTTCAGGCACAGCCTTTTGAATGCTATCACAATAAAGTTACAAAATTACATAAAAGGGAAATCTGATAGAGAGCAACACCATTGCAGTTTACATTTTTAAAAAAGAAATATAAATGACCAGACTTCCTCCTTGTTGAAATACAATTATTCAAATTACCAAACAATCATTCAAACTTCAAAATTGGTACAGAATGGAATTATTGTGAGCTTCTGCTGTTATGCATCTAGGAAAGAGTCTCTGCATGCACTACATGCACTACAGAGATGTTTCCTTGTAAAGAAAATGTTCATGATGTTTTGCACTGCTGTATATAGGCAGCTTCATGTTAGGTTAGTAATAGTAATGAAAAAATGGGCCAAAGTAGAAATAGTTTTTAGCATACTTTGAGGTCACAGCTGTTGTCAAAAGAGACATTCAAGTTACAGCTTCCCTAGAATGGAAGCTATAGCAGCAATTCTAAAGCCACTCTGAAATATTTTCTTTTCCAAGAAAATACAGCTAATGGGTGTATGGAAGCCCATAGTCTGCTGAAAAGTATGCCAGGCTTCAGAGCTGGTGGGAGACCCTTATTTGAAAAGACTCCATCCAGCTTGTTCCTGAATTGCACGTGGACTTCTGGCCTGTGAGTTTTCTGGAGCAGCTCAAAGAGACAGACAAGGTGGTGTGTATAAAAACAACCTTTTGATTTCAATGTGATATGGACAGTGAGATGTATCCCAGGGAGGGAATAACAACCCTGCAGGTAAAAGCTGGGGAGAATGATATCTTAGAAATGTTTCTGTATGTGAACAGGGGATGCAACCTCCCAAATCTAGTGATTAGTTGTGCCTGAAGCTCTCCCTGGAGAATCCAACAACCAGCACTGAAAAGGGAGGTCTTGTGCACCCACGATCAGTTTGGACTAACACGGTGAAAGTGTCATTTGGGTTGTCATAAGCAAGCATTGTTTATTTCATCTTCTGTTTTGCGTGATAAAGTTGCTGGGGTCCTGAATTTATTCAGGTGCTGAACACTGCTTAGAGCCACTGGAAGTGAAGCTTTAAAGTAACAGTATAAATGTATGTGCAGAATGCCAAGAACATTTCTGTATCATGTAGAGATGGATGAATTATTCATTATGAATTATTCATAACACAAATTTTGACATTTTTCTGGAATAAATTTCCATTTTTTTTAATTATTCACAATATGACCAAATAATTGCTGAACATTTTATTACCGATCATCAGAATACTTTCATAAGTTCTTGGTTTCTTTTTTCATTATTTGTCTTTTTGTATTCAATGACACCTGGTTAATCTTGCCACTTCTGTAATTTTTTTATATCTTAGACCACAAAACCAGTGAACTAATGAGATCCAGCAGTGCTATGAAGGCTGTTAGAGAAAGTGCATAACATTTCTTTTTTAGAAATATTTCCTTTTGTAAACACTCTTGTACAAGGCTAGATTCACAGAGATAAATTTCATTATAATAGATAGGTTCCCAGAACTTGCAGTAATATTATTCTTCAGTATTGTCATTGAGACGACTACCAGTTGAAGTGGCTTCTGAAGTACTGGCTGACATTCATTCCTTAAATGGAATTGATCTAAATCTAATTTTCAGGTAAAAGTTGGATTAGTTAATTAAACTCAGTGAAGACATGTGACTGCACAAGCTGAATAAGAAATAAATTAATTCAGAATCAGATCCCATCTTCAGTGGTGTTCAGCTATAAATAGGGTTTAGAGTCTAGAAATTGCATGTAAAGCTCCACAGAAGAAATCTACATCTTTCTGTCAGCCCTCTACTCAGTATGCACCTAAGGAGCAAAACTGCTACTGAAACATCAGAGCTTTTGGGACTTACCAATAAGCAAAACCAAAAAAGGGTGAAAATGACACAACAAGGAACTCCATTCAGTGAACCTTAGATCTGGTGGCAGCTTTAGACTACATCTGCTAAAAGCACCAGTCACATATAAACTCCCCTAGATGCTCCGGGCTAATTCCCATCCTTGCAAGTTAAGTGGTTGGGTGAATAAAAATAAGAATTAAAAAAAAAAAAGATAAAAAATACAACCTTTTCTTGCCCAGTTTCCATGGAAATGAAAGTGGAAAGACTGCTGGCAGTCAGTAGCTGAGTGTGAGAACTCTCGCTTGCAGATGTCAGTTCCTCACTGTTCGCTGAAAACTGCAAGTGTTGATTTAAAAAATCAGCTGCAAATGATGTCTTCAAAACTCTGTGGATTAAAAAAAAAAAGTTGATAAACTAGTTTTAAAATGGGAGCGTTTAAAATGTAAAAGTCTTTACATTTCCATACACCTGGCTGCTGAGACACATTCCTCTTATAAGCAAAAAATGGTGACTACATTTTCAGTTACTATCTTCTGGATTTCCCTTTGGCTGAACAGTTTGAGTGGATTACTTTGCCGAGTGTGCTGAAAGCCTTTCCCACTTAGGGGAGGCACATAGTTTCTTATTGGTTTATTCAAGTACTCATGGATTCTGTTTAGATATGGATGGCTAAGATTTACATTAATTTAAGAATAACAGGGAAATGAATGGATCTAGTTTGAAATCACTATGTGATTGTGTGCATATAATATCCTTCAGATAAGGATTACTAACATATTTGAAATAAAGACTGAAAAATTTTCTCAATGTCTTTCAAGAGTCACACAGTTTGGACCCAAGTTTACCATTATTAAAGTAAATTGTTTAATGTAAAATAAAGTAAATAAAGATTTTTCCTTCATTTTACAAACAAACAAGACTGGAAACACATGTCAGTTATATCCAAATCACATTCTCTAAAGCCTATGAAAACTTTCCTCAATGCATTTATTCTAGTCTGTATTGTAACAAGCAGTTTACTGTACTGAAATAGTACATGGAGAATAATGACTGTGAAGGATTTTCCTGGAGATCACAGTCTTAAAGACAGATAGGAAGTTTTTTATGGCATACAATAATTGTCATGTTAATGCATAATTTTCCTAGAATGATTGTCTGCTAGTGGTCTAAACGAGGAAGCCACCAACTCGTTTGCAAACAGCATTGTTAGAAGCTGAGGCAAATAAGTAGCTGATCTTGCTTGTTGAGTACACTGAAGCCTTGAGACTAGTTTTCCCTTTTTTCCTTACTTATTAATTCAGTTTTCATGGCTGCTTTGGCAGGTGGAGTATTTTGTATTCTCATCTCATTAATCAGTTGTGGGTCGCTGAGGAAATTCTATAAATACCTGGTCAGAAGACAGAGACAGCATAATCCATAGCAAACCAGCTGAAACACCATGAGGCTGCAATGGAACCAAGACCTTGATAACATACTCCAAATATTGTGAGGCATCTGTGAGGGAAGCAGTATCACTTATGCAACGAACAAGATTATCACTTAAACCATGTGAATATAGGAGAACACAAAACAATACTGTAGTAAACTTCCTGATTGTATGGTAATGAGTATAGCAGATTTTAATGCACAACATCTCCCAGTCTTTGCTTCATGGTCTGACTCAGAGAATGTTTTAATTCTCTGAACTAATGCAATACACAATTACAAATTTTTCTTTTTCTCAATTTAGGTTATAAAAGAAAAATAGAAAAAACTTTGCTACAAGCCTTTCTTATACTCCCATTTTTAGCTATACTGACTTCAAACTACCAAGATTAATCAAAAATTACCCAGAAAAGAGAGTTAATTAAATCACTGTATGTTTATTTTGTTGTAGGCTTATGTACACAAAAGCACTAGAAATGAGAATAAAACCACTGCAGCAGAGTAGAGGAACTTCACTAGTGGGGTTCTGCAGGGCTCGGTCCTAGGGTCAGCTCCCTTCAACAACTTCAGAAACAACTTGGATGCAGAACTGGAAGCAATACTAAGTTTGCTGATGACATTAAAATGAGAGGAACTGTCCACTCTCTCAAAGGCAGAGAGGCCTTGCAGAGTGACCTGGACAAATTAGAGATGGGCAATCTCTGCATGGAGTTTAACAAAGACAAGTGCTGGATTCTGCATCTGGAATGGGACAACCCTGGATGTACAGACAGACTGAGGAATGAGAGACTGGAGAGCGGTGCTGCAGAAAGGGACCTGGGAGTCCTGGTCAGTGGCAAGTTGAACATGAGCCAGCAGTGCCCTGGCAGCCGGGGCAGCCCTGTCCTGGGGGGCATCAGGGACAGAATCACCAGCTGGGCAAGGGAGGGGATTGTCCCGCTCTGCTCTGCACTGGGGCAGCTTCACCTTGAACATTGTGTGGAGTTTTGATCACCACAATATAAAACAGATATTAAGCTGTTAGAGAGCATCCAAAGGAGGGGCAAGAAGTTGGTGAAATATCTGGAAAGGAAATCTTTCAAGGAATGGCTGAGATCCCTTGGTTTGGCAAGCCTGGAGAAGAGGGGACTGAGGGGAGACCTCATTGTGGTCTTCAACATCCTCATGAGGGGAAGTTGAGGGGCAGACATTGATCTCTTCACTCTTGTGACCAGTGATGAGGCTGGAGTGAACCATACGAAGCTGAGTCTGGGGAGCTTTAGGCTGGATATCAGGAAAAAGGTTTTATCTCTAAGGGCTGTTGAGCACTGGAACAGGCACCCCAGGGAAGTGGTCACAGGACCAAACATGTCTGAGTTCAAGAAGTGTTTGGACAGCACTCTCAGTCACATTCTGTGATTCTTGTAGTGTCTTGCACAGGGCCAGGAATTGGACCTGATAATCCTGATGGATCCCTCCCAACCCAGAATATTCTACCATTTTGTGACTCTTGACACACTCTGCCTGCAAAGGAATGCTCTGAGGGCATGCAGGTCTACACATTGTTTGAGCTGTTTTTTTTAACTAAACATCAGCAGGCATTTAGAAGATATTTTGCCATGTTTGAATTTCCTGTGAGAGGGATGAAGCTGCTGAGTGATCTAACTAGTCAGGAGTGGTGTAGTTTTAACCAAGTTTATAAACTTTAGTCAAAAAGCGGTTTTTGAAAATAAGGTAGAGATCTCCTTCTTTTTTTTACCATACACTACCTCATAGTTACCAGTTCTGTACCCAGGTCTTGCTGTCAGTGTATGCCTGTTCTCATCCTTCCTACTTGTTAGGGTTTCCGGTCCATTTTCTTGAAACAAACATTCTTTAAAGTGATACATATGACGAGATGGGTCAAAGTATCTACTCCTGCTAGGGTTTGTGGAGATAGGTGCAATTAATGAGGGTGAACCACACTACCTTTTTTGAACTGTATTTTCTTATGGCAGGCAAAGATGAAGCTCACCTTCCCTGTGTAGCTGAGCTGTGTCACTGTCCATAGTAAGACTAGTCACTGTAAGTGATTCAGGCCTTTCTTTCTTTCCTGAGGCTTATTGAAACTGTCTTTACTCTTGAAGGTGAGTATTTTCAACTAAAATACTTTTTTTCATCTCTCTTCAGAGTGTCTTCCAAGCCATTTCTAGTTCTTCCTCACTATCTTTTCTCTTTTAGACCCTTTGCATTCCTTGTTTCCTCATACTTTTTTTAACAGGAATCTTGTATTCTTGCAGTGGTGATTTTTTGCCTTTTCTTTTATGTACTTTTTATATATTTTCTGTATGCTTAGCTTACATATTTGTAGCCTGATACTGTAACTTAGTCCCAATATTTCCCTAGGCAGGAGAACAAAACCTTCTAAAAGTCTCCCCGTTGAAGGCCTGAAGTCTTAATCTGTCTTGGTTCTCCATAGGAACCAAGGTTGGGGCCAGCTCTCTAGGACATATTTTTAGAAACAGGATACAAGCCTCATCTGAGGAGGAGAGACTCTAGAATTGGCCAGAATAGGGGGACGTTACTTTATCTATTAAGCTTCTCATTGGGGAATCTTTGTCAGTTATGCTAATTTGCAAAGTCTATAAAATGTATGCGTTACGTGCTGCATTTTCGATGTTTTTCACCTTGTTGAGTTGTGCACCATAAGGATCTTATTAAACAAGGTAAAACCCCTTTTATCCCCTTAACCGTGTCTGGCTCATAATTCTAGGACCAGAGAAAAAGGCATCTCCATAAATGAAACCTTAGTTTAAAATACCCTTCTCTCAGCTGAGCTTTAGGAGACTTTTAACAACCTGAATGCAACAAATAATGTTATCTGATTCTATGCTCTGAGGTATGAAACGACATTTTTCTGGTGGCAGGGAATAGCTTCCAGTCTCTGACTTACTCTGTACAATATTTCTTATTTAACTAAGCACAGCTTTTGAATGAGACTGCAACAAGAGACTGTCCAGGGGGAGGGGACATGCTTAGTCCACACTCTTTTAGCTGCAACTTGGTGTGACCAGAGAGCTGATATGGCATGGTTTGTTATAATAGGAATGTCACAGCTTCCAGAGCTTTTGTCCTCCTTTTTATGGCTTTCCAATTTGCCTGGCTGCCTTGTTTCCTTCAGTAAAATCAGCTATTTGCAGAGGTGGTATTGCCAGCCGATGATACTGACACTTGGCTGATGTAAATTAATTTACATCATTAGTCTGAGTCTTAGTCCTGTGTTTCCCTCAGAGCACTGATATTAAACAGTGACACCACAAAATGAGCTGAAACTCATTGCAACAAAGTAGTAACTTCCTAAGAACATAATTTCTTGCTCTGTATATAAACTTGTAGTTCACTTTGACCATGACCTACATCTAATTTAAGAGTTTGTAAAAGTTAAATATATATTGCAAACCAAAGTTTTAAGGTACTTACGTGACACACTGGACAATTTACGATTTAAGTTAACTTCTTACTGCTCCTATACGCACACTGCCAATATGACAGAAACCCTTAAAAAATGTGGTGTTGCATGGCAAAGAATTCATATCCACTTAGCATCTGAGATTAGGAAAGATCACACCACCAAAAGCTATTTAGAAAAAATTGCAAAGCAGCACCACATTACTGATAGATCACAACTTCCACATTAAGTGGGCACAACCATTTATGCTTCTATACTCTTCCACACTGTCCCTTGCTCAACTTTTTATTTATATCAAGTATTTCATACATCCATAAAGTACTGGACTCCTCCATGATCAGACTGGTTATCAACATGATGGTACAGCAGGAAAATGAATGGAGTTGCAACTGCTTGATAGTGTCTATATGCAAGTAATAAATATTGGGCTGTTGTTTTATAGATAGACAATATAATTGTTTTTTTTTTTAATCCAGCAACAGATACACTAATCAGGTGCTTTGTCATTTTTTTTCTGACCTGAAAACCTTCCCCATTCTTCTGTTTCTCATTCAAGGTTCCTAAGCACGAAGACTCACACAACACTGAGATTAAATGAAGATTTCCATTGATTTCAATAGTCTTTCAGTAGAACTAAAAGGAAAAAAATTATCACAAGTATGTAATAAAACAGCATACATTTAAATTTTAATAGAAATGGGAAGACATGTTGTTTTTATTTATGTTCCACAACCTTTGTCTCCCTAAGATAATCAGAAACATTTTTCCATCTCTTTCTTTTATGGAGACTGTGGAAGAAAAGGATGAGACAGAAAGGTTCTTTTGAAACATAAATCTGAAATCTTGGAGTTCATTACCAAGTCATTAGTGTACACAGCCCCCTGTGACGAAATTTTGCTTAAAAATTATTAATCTGCATTCAGGAGCTATTTGATTCACGGCAGCAACCACTGCTAATTTGAACTGATTGGTGGTGTACATTCCTAGTAGCATTATTTTTCCTGTTTTCTTCCAACTGGTTCTAATTCCCCAGACGATTCAGGTTTATCTAAGTTTTGGAAGAAACCTAGCTCCATTTTATAAAGAAAGGAACTTTAAAACAGTACTTTGATTGATGATCCATGCCCTCCATCTGCAAGACTTCTTCAGTCAAATGCTCCATTACAAGCCTGCCACTGTAGCTCATGGCTGTGATCAAATGTCCCAGTAGAAACTTCTTTAGGCAGGCAGGATCAAAACTACATCTACTGAGCCAATGCACCCAACCAGATTTCATACTGACCTTCCCCCAGGAAACAGAGAACTTTTCTTGTAATTTACATACAGCTGCTGAGTGTCACTCAGTGCAGTCTTGAGTTTTCCCCATCAGCTCCTTGCAGCATTTTAATCAATAATTTCTAATGGCAAATGACAACAGTGAGAAAGGCCACCCTGCTAACTGTAGGAATATCATAAAAATTGAGAAATAAACAAAAAATGTCACAAGCTTTCCAGTGAATGTTCCATGACATACTGTTTGTGTTAGACCGCTAATCAGTCTTGATTCTATGATAAATTTGAATACTAATCCCTTCTGAATAGGGATTAAGCTTCAGCGTGTAGAGGAGGGATTCATTAGAATTCATCTCATCAAGACACAGCTTGAACAAAGTTGCACAGCACTCTGTACCTCAGACCTTTCAGTGCTGACAACCAATTGCCAAACCACCACTGAGTGGCTAAAATCAACAAACTGTAACTTATGAATGTCCATATTTTCTCAGTCAGAAAACGATGATGTGTTGTGTTGTTGTCTGGAGAGGACTATCTTTAGGCAAAATGCTTTCTGGTCACTTACAATAGATGAACCATCAAACAGTACTGAAAAATATGACAATAAGTAAGGGAAATTCAGTGGAGATCATGTTGACAGAGTATGAGCATGAATGTTTTGAGGCCCCATCTTTTGATTAATGTATCATTGGCCCACTAATTTCACTATTGTGTGGGCTCACAATAGTGAAATTACTTCATTGATTCAGCATGAATCAGACTACGTATTAATGCATAGCTGGAATGCCCTTTCCCAGGAAACATACACATTCTGGAATAGCTTTGACCTTCTCCAAACCTTATTCGTGCAAAGGCAAGGGTGGCTAATGCAAGATGTGGTGTGTGCTTAAAAGCAGTTTCTATTTCTTTAGCTACAGGGTAGAATCAATGAGTGTTTTGACCACAAAATTAGTAGGGCAAACTCTCCAAACTTTTAGAACTCTTTTCTCAGTGTCAACTAAATTGGCATAGCTTTGATGAAAACAAGGAGATTTACTGATCACATAAGCTGAATATATTTGGAGTGGTCCATGATGCACTCTGCTGTTGCAGGGAGAAACGTCCGCAGGCACTCGGAACTAAAATGCTTCATTTACAGCAAATTGTGCATGCTTATGCAGCATTTGCAGTTCTGCATGCTCTACAAGTGCAGTATAGCCATACTCAGGGACTCTCACAAATAACTCCCTTTCTCTCTGTGTCTGACAGTACCCCAGAAAAACAGTAGATGAAGAACCAAGGGCAGAACAAAAGTAACCTTGAGACAGGTCATTATTCACAAGTTTCAGCTTGTAAGGAGCACTTCACAGTCCAAGTCTCATTCATTATAAGCAGCAGAAGTGTTAGCTAATTAATTTGAAATGTGTGTAAAAAAATCAAACAAAAATTCAGATGTAGAATCCTAACACTGTCACACCAGCTGATGTTGACCACTTTTGCAGGGACTGCAAGCTTCAAAATCAATGTGCTGATCTTACTGACCCCATAATGGAGTTGCTTCATCTGGAGCATTAGATATTGACCCACTCGGGTTCTGTACCTTTGACATACTCTTCAATATATTCCCTTCTTTTGAAGACAACTTCAACCTGTAAGTATTTTTTCAGAGAGAGAAAAGCAACCATTCAGTAGGCACATCTGTGTGGGGGAAAAGAAGAAACACCACAGTCTGTGAAAATTTCCGTCCACATCACTGTAAAGCTGTTCAGAAGTGCTGATACTAAGCATCGTGACATGGTTGATGCCAAAGTAAATTATATTACTAGATAGTGACTATCATAATTTTAGTTAGATTCCTGTGAAAACATCAAGCTATTGCACATAATGCACTGATATAGAATTTTGGCTTTTTCAGTCAAATATCACTTATTGTCCCCAATAAATAAAATCATATTATCTTGCTGGTTTTCTTGTTGTCATCCTATAGTTCTAGTGTCTTTCAGAAAGCACACATACAAATTCTTGTATGCTGTGTAAGGTTTACACTTGAAATTTGGTGAATTTTTTAGACTACATTGAACAGAGGTTTTGTTACAACACAGGAAAAATAATTATGTGTAGTACATAGCAGGGTGAAATTTAACGTACAAGAGCGAACTTCAAACAGAGACTTATCTGCTAAGAGATTGGTTCAAAAGAGGAGTTACATAGCCATCATTTCCTAATGGAATATGATTCAAGGTGTATCTGAAAAAATAATCCCACATTATCCTACATTAGCATAGTGAAAAAAGCTGTTACATTATCCAGCCTGTCTCTGTGCTACAATACAAAATGACAATATTCTTGAGAACCTTGCCAGTTCAATATTAAATGATTTATATGTTGAGAACTCTCCCATACCCTTGGGACACTTGCAATCCACTAGACGTCACTTCCAGAGTAGTATTCATGATCCAGGTCCTTCTCCCAGCTTTGTTCTAATACCCTTAAATTAATTATGTTTCAACACCTGTGAGTAACAATCTCAGTTCTGTGACAGTAGTTACAATATCAATTGGTCATAAATGGTTAGGAGTTTTTTTGATCATTTGGTCATTATTCAGTCAAGCTATATACAAGAAGCTTGTCAATTTTCCCTTGTAATCCTCCTCTTTTTGTCCTGCTGATCTTCCAGCTGGTCTTTTCAAAATTCCCTTCAAATAGTCAGTAAGCCTCCCAAAGTGTTTGTAACTAGAGATGTATAGCCACTGTAAGGTATTTAGAATTATTTGCTCTATGAATATTCCTGTATGCGTAGGTCAAAATGCATCAATTTTGGAATATGTTTTTTCCAGATTAAAGCATGGGCAAGCATCTAATCTATTTTGGAATGGTCAAGGTGTTCTGTTCTAGCACTAAATTATCTTGGAATTAAAATACATGAAAGTGGTTAGAAGCACTCAGAAAAGCAGTAGACGACTCAGATGGCTGTACTCTTCCTTCAGATCTTAGGAAAACATTTTGTTTCCCATCTGAAGCTAGGAATCTGAGAGGAAATGGCAACATCCTAGATTTTCTATCCACACATGAATATTACTTGTCTTGCCTTTTCTTCCTTTCACAATTCCTGCTGGATGAGGTGAGGTTTAAGAGTTTCACTCCTTCCTATCTGTGTTCCCCTCCTTGTGACCAATACACATCGCTTACTCTGCAGGGACTGAGATCCTGATCACACTGGGAAAAGGATTGGTACAGTGCCCAGGTGAGAGCATTTACCATGAGTGAATATCTAAAGATAGACAATCTGTATCTGGATGGAACATGTCTGGGGACAGGATGGGCACCAGAGTTGTAACAGCATCTGCAGTGTGCCACTCCTAATAATAGCCTGAACCATCTCTGGGTCACAGAGTCACAACCCCTCTGCTGTGTGCTTTGCCCAATACACAGGTAATGGTCTTGCCCAGGGAAATGCAGAGCCACAATGCAAAATGTGAACATGTCCAGTCTGAGGAACATAGAAGGCCTGAAGTAGAGACCTGGAAAGGAGTAAGGCGTTTTAAATCTAGATGTTTTCTTGATATTTTACCTGTTTAACAGATCTCAAAGGGCGCATTTTCCAAGTATTTGTCCACTCTGTGAAATCCATTTACACTTCTTGTACTCACAATACTGTTTTACAGGTTTGCTGCCCAACCTAAAAAGTTTTATGCTCAATTCTACACGTTTATGCTCAATTCTACGCTGACAGCAGTTATTACTGCTGTTTCATGATTGGTTTGTAAATGCTTCTGAATTTGCTATATGTTAGCAATTCAGGCTGAAGTGTTTAATTTCTTTTTATTTTTTTAGATTGTAGATTCAACAAGTCATGCTTGCTTCAGGAAGATTTATCAAAGGACAAGTATATGTCTCCCCCCAAGTCAAGAACAGACTGTCAGCTATTGAAAAAAACCAAACCATATAGGAATTCCATCTTTAATATGGGCCAAGAGAGATAACAGATAGGGAAGTATACACTTTGTGCCAGAGTCTCATATTTATCAGTACATGGGGAAAACATGCTTTCACATACAGTGAAAACACAACACATTTTAAAAAAATTTCTTCAGTTTGAAGACAGTAGAGAGTTTTCAGCTAAGACATAAGTGCTGAATGAAGCTGGGGTCTGGGTGGAAAATAGATAGCATCTGACTGTTTAATTAGGGTACACGCATGAGGGATGACCTGGTGGGCTGACCCTGTCTGATTGTAAGGTGCCCACTAGTGCCACTCTATCACTCCTCAACTCATCAAGGCAAAAAAGATGAAACAAAAGGCTAATGGGTTGAGATAAGGACAGGACAGAGCACTCACCAACTGCCACTGTGGGATAAACAGACATGACTTGAGGAAATTAATTACCAATTTATTATCAATCAGAGAAGAGTAATAAGAAATGAAACTACAAAAAAACCCCAAACAGAAAACAACAACAACAACAACAAAAAACAACGTCACACCCCTCCCTTCTTACCAGGCTTAACTTTATTCCTGATTCTCTCCCTCCTCCCCACCAGTGGTTCAGAGAACTGAGGAATGGGGGCTCTGGTCAGTTCATCGCATGCTCTGTCTCTGCTGCTGCTTCCTCCTTGGGTGGAACACTCCCCACACTCCTTCCCTGATCCAGTGTGGGGCTATAGTCCTCTATGGACTTCTTCGATGTGAGTTCTCCCCAATGCCTGCAGTTCCTCACAAACTGCCCCATCATGGCTTTCCAGTGGGGCAGCAAGTCCTGCCAGCAAACCTGCTCCAGCGTGGACTCCTATCTCCATGGATCTGCAGGTCTTGGCAGGAACTGACTACAACATAGGTCACAGCCTCCTTCAGGCAGCCACCTGCTTTGGTGTGCAGTCCTCCAGGGACTGCAAGTGGATCTCTGCTCCTCCTTGGGCTTCCATGGGCTGCAGGGATGCAACCCAGCCACCATGGTCTTCGCCAAGGGTTGTTGGGGGATCTCTGCCCTGGCACCTGGAGCACCTCCTGTCTGTCCTTCTCCACTGACCTTGGGATACACAGGGCTGTTTCTCGCTCTCCTCTTCTCTAGCTCCAATTGTTACTATGCAACAACTTTTTTCCCCATAAATATGTTATCCCAGAGTCACTACATCTGGTGATGATGGACACAACCATTCCAGCAGTGGCTCACCTTGGAGCTATCTGGCACTGGTGCTATAGGATGTGGGGAAAGTTTCTGCCATCCATTCAAAGCCACCACCCTTTTCATGCCCCAGGACCAAACCCATGCCATGTAAACCCAATATGGATGAATTAATAGTGCATATGCTGCTTTTCTCTAGCACTTTTCCTTGTTTTACTTTACTTAATTGTCCTGTAATGCAATTGTGTTGTAGTTAATAAATATCTGTATGAGTCCAAGGCTTGCATGCTTCCCTCAGTGGTTGTGGGAAGACATCGCTGCCTGATTTTCTATTTGCCACCTGCCATTATTCTTTTTATGAAGCAGTTATGGTACTTCAGTGGTAAAACCTGTCTTTACATAGCTAGAGGTTGCCTGTGATATCTCCAGCCTCCAGTGCATTTTCCACAGTAATGCTAGAGAACTATAGCAGAACACACCATGCTTGAAGATTGCTCTTAGTTTGTCTCAAAGAAACACTGGAAAACACATCCAAAAGTGGAGGGAATAAGAGTATCTGAATAATTGTCTAGCTTGCACACTTCTATGCTATCCAACATGAACGATTTTTGCAGACACAGAGCCCTTAGTTCAACAGCTTCATTGAAATCTGATCACGTTTCTGGTTAAGCTTCGTCTACAGCTTCGAAGAAAACAATACTGGAAAGGTGTTTTGGCTCGGTGCATTTCTGTGCTGTATTTACCACTTTATTTAAATACCTTGGGCACTTATTTAAATATCTTCAGAATTATTTCTGCGATACTCAATTTTAATGTGGGGTTCTTTCTCATTCATACTATTCCTTGGTCAATATCAAGACATGGCACAACATCTATGAATTTAAAGTCAGACTACCTATCTAGACTCAGTCGGCAATGTAGTCTTGCAATCCAATTTGTACAATGCCACCCTTCAGAAGATTTATAATACAGTGACGTTATTCCAACATTTATGAAGTCTCTGGCGTAGCTCATTTTCTTTCCTCAGAAAGAGAGAATGTTTCTCATCACAGTGTGAAACTGCATGACTTTGGAGAAGAAATACTGTTCACTACTAAAGACAAAGAAAGTAACTGATAACAGTTATTCCAGGTATAGTATAGCAGTCTCACTGTTATTATTATTATAAGTAATCAATTGAAAAATATTGACGAATACTGAAAAATATTTACATGGAAAGACAATCTTGGAATATATGGAAATGAGAAAATTTGTAGCAAATAGTAGACAATGCCATTAAGAGTTTTCTCCCCTGTACAACAGGGAAACTGATTCAAAGGAATGAGGGGAGAGTTTGATTTGCTTTCAGAGTAATATATTGGCAAGAAATTTGATAAAATTTTGTCATTTTTTAAAACACCTTAGCTTTATTTCTGGGAATGTAATATTGAAATTGTGGCATTCACAAAAGCACTGACACTCAGATCTACAGGTATTGTTAAAAATCTGAATCTAGTTAGTAGCAGATATTTTTTCATCACATCTCCTTGATCCTTAGCTGTATGGTGCCAAATGCACTCAACATATCAGAGGAATAGTCTGGGATGAAATTAGCTCTCTTTTTGTGCTATTTTGTCACTTGTGTATTCCATCTTCCACACTACCAATGTTTTCATCTTCTCAAACCACTTAGAAGTGGTCCTTAAAATGATCGTTAAAGAAAAGCGAGTGAAAACATCTAATAAATTGTATTGAAATGATCGTTAGGACAGAAAAGCAAAACTCCTAGAGCTGAACCATAACTATGAGACTTTAATATGCAAATACTTATGTATCTACACACAATTTGAGAGAGAAAATTATGCATCTCATTTCTTCCTTATCTCAGTGTTTTTATTTATAGCATTCAATGGGTAGATTCCTCAGTCAACCTGAAATAACTAAAAGAAGAATTAGTCTCACTATTTCTTTCCCTAACAACTACAGGATAAGGCAGCCAGAAGTTTGCTGGTGGCACAGGGGATGGCTAAATTATTTGATTTTTCTGGGTAGAAGCTACCCAAGGAACCCATAAGTCCTTGAAAACATGCTGTGTGGAATTCCTTTTGCTTCATTAGAAGGAATTAAAGACATTGGTATCATGTCCATAACAGCTCAAACAGATACCTTAACTTCACTAATTAACATTTTTCTTCTCTTTTCATCCAACCGGAAGAGCCAGATATCTGCTTTAGCAGGATCGAGCCTGATTGTATCTCTTACATTTGGAAATCCTTGTCACTATTAGCATGCAAACGTGGAATTTTGAGTGTCAGAGAAGAACTCAGAGGAAATTATTTAAAGTCAATTCATTACTTAATTTAAAAGGGAGTTATAAATTTCTGAAAGAAGATTAATACTTTCCTCATTAACAATCTGGTTTTGATTTCAAATGCAATGAGCTCAGTCTCTTTCAGGATACAAGCAGCCAACTTTAAGAAAAGAGAAATATCTCCATATCCTCTGCACAACCTCTTAAGTTCCCTGAACAAAGCATATATTTACCACAAGACTGGACTGAACCCACATGGAACCATCAATTGTATATAACACTGTCTAGCTTTTTATAAGGATTTCTGTAAAAAGCAGGCTTTCCCCCACTGCCCTAACTTAAATCAACGCATGGAATGCATGGTGTTAATAAAATACATTATGATATTTTAGGCTGGATTTGGGTGGGGTAATCATGTGAAATTCATAAGAGATTAATTCCATAGTACAGATAACTGGTTCAGGAGTTTAAATCTCAATTAATTTGCACTGTATGTGGCTGGAGTTTTTCAATACAGGTGATGAGAACTTTAGCCTAGCTGCAGTAGAGTATTTTGTTAGATACAAGATTCAAAACAGAAATATCCATAGAACTCATGGTTTTATTTTCAGAGTTCTTTCTTTGTCCTTGATTTTTGATTCCTAATGTTAACACAGTTGGGCAACTTCTAGTGAAAGATTTGTGTGACTGGAAAGCAAGTCAATAGTCTAAGAGTTCAAATTTTAAAAAGCCATTTTAAAATGGGAAATATTTATTTAAAATTTATTTAGATGCAAGAACTTTCAGATGACAGAGTTGTCTGTAGCAGTGTTTGCTATAATTTACTGAGTGTACTCATGCACTGTATGGGAAGCTGTGGGCTTAGAGACATGACACATTGTTAACCGAAATATCCTCTGTCTAGTATGTCCAGTAGTTGCAAGCTGACCGTGGAATCAAGGAAGTACAGCACTCTGCTAAGCATTAGTTATTTGTTGAGCTGATTGAATAACCTAAAAATGCACAGGTTATTGCATGGAAATGCATGATCTGACACAGATAAGTTAGTGATAATTTTTATGCTCCTACTTTTGAAGAAAGTTTTAAGTCAAAGTTTACAACAGAATGATGTAACCAATAAAAAGGACAACAAAAAGAACAACTGCAGAAACCTTTAATGCAAAGTGTATGGAATAAAAGCAAGATGACAAAAAATTCCTTTTGGCTGACCTTTGATAATTTAACCAAACAGTGTTAAATACCTTTATTTAATACAAGTATTTAATTCTAGATATATGTACAAGGTATATTTAACCTGGCTTTTTATGAACTCTGGTAATCACTGAGTTTAAGTTACACACATAGTCATTGACCATCAAACACTTCCCACTCTCTAGCAATTTTCCATTCCCATCTTTTTTATAAAAGGGTTCTATTGTAAGAACCTACATTGCTCCATCTCAGATAAGAATATCTTCAGTCTAGCACCCAAGGTCAGGTTTACTTGTCTGCATGCACACCACTGCTGCCACGTTGTCGATTTCTTTGAGTCACCTTAGAGCTAACTTCCCACTAGAGACTGTGGGGACACTGGCAAGAGAAGGGAACAGAGTGCAACTGTGTGTTTCTACATTCAAATGTTTTACTCCATAGAAGACCTGTAGTGAGCTGGGGGTAGGCAGCTAATCCCCATTTTAGAGATGAAAGATAGGTACACGGAAAGATTAAGGCCATTTCTCAAGTAGGATCACATATTCCCACTGAATTCAGTGTAAGGTTTTTGTTTAAATAAGCTGTTTTCTCTCAAGCATGTTGATTTAAAATTTTGGAACATTGGACCATGTAGTGTGCATGCTATCCTAGTTTTACAAAATCAAAGGGATAACTCTAGAAGTGATTAATCTGAAATCTATGGACTCCCACAACCAAGAAGTTACAGAGGAACTGTAGGATTTTCAGAAGTCTCATCCTTTTTGTTTCTCTTTACTTATGCAGCAATAAAACAGTGGATTATTGAAACTGCTGTGACTGGAATCCACTAGATTACTAATACCAGCTAAATCAGGCTACTATCTTAAAAGGACGATAAATGTTAATGAGAAAACAAATGACAAAAACTAAAACATGCAAACAAAGCATAGTCCACAATATTGGGCTTGATAATCTTGGATGTCTTTTCCAGCCTTAATGATTTCATGAATATTTTTGTTAGATTAATTTTAACACCAAATTATAGCTAAAGGAGCACATTTAGTGTCAAGTTCACCTTTGTGTCCACGTTGCAAACATTGCTAAACTCAGGTCACATATAAATGTGTAAATTATTTTAGGTAAGTGACACTGGTAACAATATCATAAGGATGATATTTATGGTAATTAATGGAGATTATTTTAAATGGGGAGTAATGGTGACAATCTGGTTGTGCTAAACACATTAGGTGGTTCTCCCCCAAACTGAGTAACATGGGTAAAGGGTTAATGTTTTCCAGTGTGAGACCATGCCACTGAAGTGGGGTAGAGGACACTGACTGTCACAGAAAACAGGACCATGATGAGAATAAGCTTAGTATCTGTCTGAATAAATACGATATTCATTGCCAGGCCATGGATGTGCTTGTACAGAGCTTATGGTATCTGGTGTTAGAATAAATAATGAGAGAGAAAGAAAATGGTCTGTGCAGGTCATGTGGTTGTTTGGTAAAAATACTGGCATTCATTAACAGTTTCTTTGTATTTGCTTGTCCCATGTGAAAGGAGACAAAAAGACACCAGATTTTTCTACACCCTATTAATTACATTGGGGAAGTACACAATTTGTCACATTCATCTTGACATTTACATCTTCCACTCTACCTGGAAGCAAGGACATAATTTTCCATGGTGTGTGTTCTCTTTTTGAATTGAAATACTTCTCTACCTCTTTCATGTAAAGCCTTAATAAGTTTATATCATAATCCTTTTAATGTACTAGAATGCATTTGATCTCCAAGAAATTTATTCCTCAGTACCTCTGATTAAAAAAATTAAAATCTAGATGCCTTTAGAAGAATTGTTCTGCTTTGCTGTAAAGTAAATGGAATTTTTTGAAAATCAGAGCTCTAACAGCTTCTCGCTAAAAATATATGTATCTGTATACTTACGTGTGTGTGTGTGTGTATGTGCAGAGAGAGTTTTATAATTATTACACTGGAAGATTGTCTTGGTTTAAGAATGGTTCTCCCAGTTTAGTTCTCCAAACGGCAAAGATCACATGTTAAGGTAAGAACAATTTACTGGAACCAACAATGAGATAAGAAAACAAACTAACAGCAACAATACTAATGACAGAGGGTACAAGAAAGAAATTATTCACATGGAACCTGTCAGCAGAAAATTCCAGATGACTTTGGCATGTTCACTTGACCAGACTGGAATCACTTTTCCCCAGAAGGGAGTCCCTTCCCCATACTCCCAGCAGTGACATGAGGCAGTATAGAAGAACTTCTGGATTCTAGCCATGGCCCCTCCTGGCTACTGCAAAAATTAACCTGGTTCTGGCCAGAACAAAAACAGAGGTCTCACTGTTAGGGTACAAAAAAATAGATTGAGAAGACCTATTGTTTAATGGGGTACACTTTCCCCACATTACTGCCTATGTATTAGAATAGTTTTGCAGAATAAAATGGACAGATTCTTGCTAACAATGTTCCTGATTACTGTACCAGCAGTGTTCAGCAGATTGATTAGCTCTATTAATTTTTCTAATCCAGAAGAATATGAAGGGTGAAAGAAGTAGGGAGTGATAGAAAGAAACAGTAAGACAGGTTCAAGGGGCTGGGAAAGAGAGTGTGAGAGAGATTAGGTAGAAAGATAGTCACCACCACTTGAATCCCACAGTATCCAGCTGATTCTTCTTCACCCAGGTCTTGGTGATGGAATTCCCAGTGTTGTTCTTTTGAAGGCACTACATTTATACAGTGCAAGACCCAGTTACCCATGAGGCATAGATGCTGTTTCCACAGCTGGGGCTGGCATGTGTATTAGGACTTGTTTCCTTCCTCAGAATTTGCCACTGTGTGAATTTTTGTCAGAATAGGTTACTCAGATCTGCCTCACCAGGCCAGGAATTAGCATCTTCCTGTTTTTTGCCATCTATGCTTACCTCAAGTTTTCACAATGGAAATTCTTTGTCTCATAGTTTATCTTGCAGGAAGTCCCCTCTGTGTTTTTGGCAGTATTTTGAGACAGGTAACTGCATTCTATTATAGCAAAAATGCTGTGGTCTGCAAAAGCACATGTGCACAAAAGCTTTGTGATTTGCACTGAGGGTGAGTTCAGGAACTGTCACTACTGGAATACTACTCAGAAATAAAGCAACAGTGAGTAAAATTATACTGTTTTCTGGGGAATGACTCTCCTTCCCTGTGTTCTGTTTCACACCTCACAAGTTTGGAAGAGACAAAACTGATGAAAAAAAGTAGCAATCCAGTTGGACCTATATAACACCTTATATTTTCACCTGTATCTTCATTTGGGGGCTGCCAAGCCTATGATAAATATGACAGAGTCTTCCACAGAGAGTCACTTGTCAAATATTATCTTATCTAGTCCAAGAAAATGCAAACTGTGAAAGGAGATGTCCTTGTAAGAGGAGATGATTGATTTATTTGAGGTCATGCCTTGACTTTGAAACTTCACCACTGGTAATGACTGGAAGACGCAAATTCAGCCATGTAGTTCTGTGGTCTTAGAGCTTTGTGCTCAGTGGTGGCCTTCTTTGGAAATTGTGGAGAAAGTGATTTGCATGTGGATAATTGCCACAACTCAGTCTAGGAACGACAAGATTTATTAATTAATATTGTGAATTACATGCTGTTTTTCAGAAAAATAAAAACCTCTTGTTGGATACAGTTTATTTACTTTTTCCCCTTAACCTTAGGGCCTTTTGCTTTGCACTGTTTTGTGTGTAAGTACTTTTAGCCTTTAGGTATCTAATCTATATTTTTATAGTCTGTGAGTTTGATGTAGTCAATTCTATGGCCTTGTTCAGTGCCTGCAGAAGTCAATGGGAAAATTGGCTCCAGAGGGCTTGGAATAGGGTACAGAGGCATTTAGTAACCAGGCAATTAGTTGTTGTTCTCTTTCACCAAATCATATATTGAAAGACTGTGGGAAAATTTCTGATTCCATGTAAACCACTGTGAAAACTCACAAGCACCAAAATTTGACTCAGTGTAAATCAGGAATTATATAAAGAAAAAACAGTGAAGAGAAAGAACAACTCACAGCTTTTGTGATGACACTTGTAACCATTTCAAAGCACTAGCCAAGCAGTTACCTCACTTCTCTACCGGAAGAAAAGAGGCACTAAGCCTACAAACTTTGTTTCTGCCATTGTCGGAAATAATTTTTGCTCCTAAAAGTTTTGAAACTTTTCCAAGAGTTTCTTAAGAAAAAGAAGCCATGTAAAGTATTTGCTGACTCTGCCTTCTTTTTCAGTTGTACACCCTTGAGGTGTGTTAGTGAGGCTGTTAAGTTGGTATGTTAAGTGTAGCCTTGCAGAATATGAAGAGCAGTAAGTCTTCATGATTGTGGTGTATTGAAATTCAATCCTGTTTGAGTAGAAAGGATGAATCAGTGCACAAATCATTTAAATAATAAACACTTAATCTTTACAACCAAAGTTGGACTTTAAAATAAAAGAGAATGCTTTAGAGAAAGAAAGAAAGAGACAATTTAACTCCAAAATGCATTTCATTTTGGAGACCTTTCAAGATCACCTCTGAAGATCTAATGCCAAGACAGTTATAACTTCAAAACTAATTTCTTCTGCCTGTTGTTCGGTTTTAAAGCTGTACTTCTAAATTCAAAACAAAGAAATGTAGCCTCCCAGTTGTAGCTTCTCTTTTATTGAACTAAAGGCTTAAATGGCACAAGGGCCATTTAATTATGCCATCCAAACCCACCATGACATAATTCTAGGGGTAGTGGTGAAGGAGGCTGGGAAAAGGTAAGAGATAACAAAAAGAGCATAAATTTTATTCCATTTATTTCTATATTCTTCCATCAGGTTTTTGGGAATCTTAGGATTTAGAAAATTGTCTTGCTATCATTTTTCCCTTGGGACAATATGCTCAGTTAAGGTAGGAAATGCATTTTGGGACAATAGCAGTATGGTAATATTCACTAATAGGCATGCCACACATTCACAGTCATATTTTTGGTGCAGGTCTTGAAAGAGCTAGAAATTTTCTTTTGAAGTTTATTTTATTAGAATTTCTTTTTTCTAGGTGACCTTTTTGTTTAGTCAGGACAAGTTACTCATAAATATTTTGAAGTAAATTGGACAGAATGAAAAATATTTTCTACTGAACAAATTTTAGAGGAAATTTATTTCAATGTTTATGGCAAATTAAAAGTGTGCTAATGTCTTTACAAGCATGACACAAAAATTAGCTGTCTTCAGGTGATTAATCTTATTCCTTCTGAAAATTCCTGCACAAAAAACGTGTGGTTTGTAAAAATTGGCACCTACAAGCAGTCAGTGGGTCTGGAGAGCTCTAGGGTATAAACAATGCATCCTCACAATATATAATATTAAACAAAACTTACGCCACTTCTACTCGTTGTAAGAAAGAAAAATAATACTAATCATTATGAGAAAAAACCAAGAGTAGTTAATTAATCAGATGGGACTAAGACTATATATATATATATTTTAATTGGCTAGAGTAGAATGAGAAATGTGATGGGCCTTCAAGAATGTTGGAATTCTGTGTGTCACTTACTCCATGATTTCAGCATCACCAGAAGTTAATCTTATTTAAATTACTCCCTGTATGGGATCTTTAATGATGTCAATGGAAAATAATCCCACCAAACTACCATTTTTGGGACAGCAAGATTTTTGTAATTTTGAAGTGTGAAAGAATTCCTCTAGACTTACCTGAACTGAAACCCAAGATTACAGAACTCAACAGTGTCTATACTGTCTGTATTGTTTTATCTGTTGCTGCCCTTCAAGACAGGCTATGTTTGAAAAAGTCATTGCTTCATGGTGACAATACACAGGGCCACCTCAGTGATTTGTTTACACTGTGTTCTGAACCTCTCAGCCAACCTTTCCATCCAAGCACAGGGAGAAGGATTATAGGATTGTTGAGATTTGAAGGGATCTCTTGAGTCATTTGGTCCTGCCCACCTGTTCAAGAGTGGTAAATGAGAACTGGTTGTCCAGGTCCATGTCCAGGTGACCTTTTACTCTCTCCAGGGATGGAGATTCCACACCAACTCTGGGCAACCTGGACCAATGTTTGCTCACCCTCATGGGCACAAAGTAGGAAAATGTGCAAAGAAGCATGTGCTCATTTACATCACTGAAGTTCACACCTCAAAAATGCCTTCTGGATTTTAGGAAACTGGACTGTGAGTTAAACCATGTGAGAATTTGGAATATGATGAAGGTGGAACTGTTGTCCAATTATCTCACATCCGAAGTGATGTAACTCCTTGGGGAAGAAGAATGTATCCACAAGAAAAGCCAAACACAGCAGCTGTGTTGAAAATCAGCTCTGGCTGGATGCAGGGTAAGAGGCCATAGCCCACAGACTCATTTGCTGAGGCCAGGTTTGCAAACACACTCCCTCATGCTGAGCTGGGGGAGGAGAGTTTTTGAGTGTGTGATGGTGTAGCCTCTGGTCCACATAAGACAGAGGGGATGGACACCCACCCCTGGAGGGTACAAGCAGACTCTGTGGAGACGGAATGGTGCTTTTTAAGATGCCAGCTGTCCTCCCTTACACAAAGTGTCTCAGTTGTAAAACTCACAACCACCCTGGGAAGGTCACATTCACACAGAATATTCACATAGAAAGCAGTTGTCATGTCTTAGAAGGTGTCATAACCCACCAGAGGTGTCCAAAATACCCCCCCAGACTCATTCCTGAGGACTTCTACCATAGGGCTGTGTGTGACCCAGCTGTTGCAACAAATCTGGAGTCTGTTGGTAAAGACAGCGTAAAACATTCCCCCACCCCAAGGAGATGTTTGGGCATTCCCATTGTACCTGAATATGTATTAATCCACTGAACTCTGTGTTCACCCCACCACCAGAAGATCAGAAGAAGAAGACCGATGGGACACTACTGGATCCACGGAGGTGGTGCTATCTTTCTACTTAATCTGCCTCTCTGTCCCTGTCTTTCTTCCCCTGTGTCTCCCCTTTTCCTCTTTCTTGCTATCTCTCTATCTCAGATTTGCTATTAAACAAAGTTCACACTGTTGACTTTGACATGTAGTCTCATTTGTACCTTAATTTGGACAGAAGCATCTCTCTAACAATTGTAATAATTGGATCATAACAATCTTTTTGAAAACAGGAGACACTTAACACACTTGGTCTGTCTACTCCTAAGAGAAATGTCTGTGAACATAGTTTGGCTTTAAAACCTCAGGGATTTGGTGGCTCCAAGTAATATTTTCTCTACATTTTAATTCTAATTCAGATAAACATCTGCATTTTATGTGATTTAAGTCTCAAATCAAGGTATCTGAAACACTAAATATTTAAAACAAACCAATAAACTGTATCCCTTGTCCTCCTGGACTGGCATCTTCCACTTACCAATGTTATGATTTTGGAGTCTGGGAGTTAACCTCAGCTAAACTTCAGCGATAAAGTTTATCAAACTTTTATATTTTCGATACTTACTTAATTTGGTACCTTGAAAGCACCAACATATGCTCCAGTACTACTACAGTAAAAAAAAAATTACCATAATCTCCACAGTAGTCAAAGCTCAGTGAACCATTAAAGACAAACCAGCTCAATGAACCGGGCAGCAGCAACAAAATAAATGTACACTGAAAGCATGCCTAAGGCGACAACAATTTTTTTCTCACTCCCATCTCTACTACTGACTTTAACAAAGGACAAAAATGTCCAATAATTTATTTTTTGGCCTTCCTATCTGAACTTCCAAGACTTTCAGCCAAATTTTCAGTGTAGCCTCTTGGTTTGACACTCTCCACCACAAGTTCAGTCTAGTGCAAAAGTCCTGATTGCTTTCCGTTCCGTTTCACCAGTGTATCCATGATGAATGTCCACCCCTGAAAATGGTATTTTTGTGTGTGGATCCAAGTGTGAGAGCATCTAGATGAGATATTTACCACAAAAATATGAGTTCCATTTTTATAATTGCAGCTCCACTTCACTGAACAGAGTGGAAGCCCCTCTTAGATAACTCTAGAAAGCTGCAGTTTACAGTTCACTGAGATTGCACCCTTCAAACTGAGGTCTTCCTTAGTCTGTTTAGTCCAAGTCTATCCAGTCTGCAAATGTGCCATGCAGGCATGGCAAATTTGTGGCTATGATGGAAGTAATTCCCTTTTCCAAGCTCTTTAATAAGTGACAGCCATCATTAAGGTCATCTAGAGCTAACTGAACACAAAGTCATTGGTCAGTATGAGAATTCAAATCATGTTTTCTGCAAAATTGCTGCCACCACTATTAGGGAAAAACATGCCTTTTGTCTGAGGGCATCCGGTTTGAGGAACAAAAAAAGAAATCCCATTACCTTATCTGCCAACTTCATCAATGGTGATATACTGAGTTCTTTGACTGTGAGTGCTTTACCATCCTTGAGAAAAATGGAAATAGATTTCACGGAGATGTACAAGAAAACTGACTAAACTGATGAAATATGGGTAGGGTATTAACAAAGCCCCTGAAATGATGTTGAGCTTTACCTCCTTCTCCCTCATATGTAGTTTGCCTTTCCTGCTAGTCACAACCAGTACCCAGGCTGGCCATCAGTGAAGGTAGCTGGAGGACTGCTGAGCAGTAGCTGGAGGTGCAGAGCAACTAAACTGCCCAGCAGAAGTCTTTACTACTCTCTGAATTTCATTTCCCAAAGTAGCCAAATAAGAAATTAATTATGTTATTTCATAATGTAACCGATGAGTTCGGGTCAGCAACGAGGTCTGCTCTCCTGGGATGCCTGCAAGGTGGACACTAGACTGGTAGACCTATTTCCTACGCCTTTCCTATTCAGGCAATGAGCATAGGAGAGTTCTACCACTTCACAAAGAAAGAAAAGACAATTTTGGCTGTTCAAGTTTCAGAGCAAACCTTGAAAATGCAGAGCAGGTAGAGTCCAATGGCTTCAAAATCAGATGGCAAATGCAGTAATGCTGAGTTTGCTATGATTGTAAAATCTTCTTATTTTAAGGCGAAAGCCAAATGTGAGAGGGAGCATAGGGTGCTGCTTTAGTGATATGCTTTCATCTCTAGGGCTTCACAGATGATGCAATGGCAATTGCTATGAAGATACATGACTTTTGGCATTATTGATCACGTCTGCACTATCAGACATGATCAATAAGCTAACTGGCAAATGCCTAATCCCAGCATGCATTAGGTTTTAGCAAGCAACACAATCAGAACAATTTGGGGTCACTTTTGGTTTTGGCTTATAAGAATTACAAGGGGTTTATTAGATGGTGTTTGTCAAACTAATATTACCCAAGAGCCGTAAGAAGATAAAAATAAACTTCAAAACCAAGTCACACAAGTGTCATCTCTTTGTCTCAGTGTTCCCCATATTTTGAAGATGAAATTTTGTTTATCCGTGAGTCTCTTCTCTACATGTTCTCACTTGGGTTTTGACTTGAAGGACATCTGAGAACAACGTGGGGGAGTAAGACAGAGCCAGCTGCTTGTGGCAAATAACTTAAAGCATCAAGAGTCAGAAGTAAAAATAAAAATGAGGATACTGTGTTCAAGCTATTAGCAAAAAAGGCCAAGATTGGACTTACACTGAAGTCAAAGCATCCCTCAAAAAGGCCAGAGTACAATTTTACCTGATGTGTATTTTTAGTTATTCAAAAAACTTGATATAAACACAGTCTACATTTATCGGGTACAACCACTTGCAAAAATATCCCATATGACCTAGTATATTTCAAGAAGACAGCATGGATATATCAAGTTCATATTTGAAAAAGTGAGTATTGTGTTTAATAATATTTTTCAGAATATACAAAAGTGCATGTGAACATTATTTTACCCACATTGTCAGTGTTGTTCTGCACATAGTAGCTCTCAGAAAAAGCACAGGTAGCAAAACTTCATTTCCCCAAAATGCACTTCAATATGTTTTAAGTATAAAAACCTAATTTAAAATAATGTCAGCATCTTTTGCCTGTAGAATATGAGGCTCAGCATCTTTAAATTATTTAACAGTTCCTTAGAGAGTCAGTTGTGCTTATAATGTCAGATTTGCTCAAAGAAATGGAAAGAGCAAAGCAAAGTGTTGAATAAGGACTTCCTGTGTGATTTTACCAAGTTATTTTTTACTGCCTGTAATTGAAGCAGCATTCACACCTCACACCATTTTAGCCAAAAATATATGTTGTATAACTGCAACTTGTTTTACTTGGTTTTGTTTCTTTTTTTTTCCCTGTTTTATAAATAGAGTAGCTCTACTGAACTGCTCTTTTCCCCATGAGGATTCATTCACAAATAAATACAAATTCTATCAAGACTCAATTGAAAGAACACTTGTGCAGGGGCTTACAGATTCTATGTATGTTTCCTCCTGAAAGGAAAAATGTAAACTATAAAGGAAAGACTTTGTTATTATAATCTCTGGCGTGTTTTGTTTCCCTTATTGCGATAGAAGCACCAGAGCTAATACTCATAAAACCACTTTAACAGTTTATATTCAAACTAAATGATGAATGGTAGGATTTCTCACAGTTTGTCGTTGCAAGTGCCTTTTCAAGATATTGTCAAAACCTTTATCTTAGTATCAGCCAATATTAGGTTAGATGAAAATAAAGATTCTTGTTAGTGTTGCCTATTTAATTTTCATAGTGTTATCTTTTTTGCTAGGCACTTTGGAGACATCTAGATAGAACCAAGTTTGTGTAAGATGTGTTATATTTTCCCATGCTTAATTCCCAATTTATATAGTTTTTTAAAATGTGCTTCCCAAGCACCAGTGTTTTATCAGTAAAATAGATTAAGGATGTGAACAATTATAAATGATAAAAATAAGAAAAGTGTGAGGTACATATTTTTATTCAAATACCCTATACACTTGCCACATTTTTTCTTAACTTAGATACCTCTTCTAGTTTAATGAGATCTCACAATTCCTAAAACCAAATGGAGAACTTCATCCATGTACTGAACCTGCCTTCAAAACCACCATTCAGTTGTTGCAACTAGAAGTCTGGCATGCACTTAACTGCATGAATTTGCTGAGGGAAGTTTGCACAGGGATGCATTGCTGTTTTCTGCAGCTAGCTACACCATCACGCTGATCAGCAGTACCTCATGTTCTCTGCAACTGATATTTCTTATGGCTCTGTAATTAAAATAAAAAAAGGAACTACCGATCTGTCTTTGCTTTGAGCCTCTTTCAGTACTAATGAGGAAATTAGAGTACACAGAGAACATCTATCATAGCTAGAACAAGGAGAACAGGTCAGCTCCTGCTTTACCCCAAAACACCTTGCACTGGCACACCATGTACCGTCTGTGCCTGAGACACTTTGTATTTGAACTAGAGCACAAGCTCCCGGGGGAAGCAGTGCATAACTTCATTTGATTCTGATCTGAGTGCAGTCATTATTGGTTGTCTGTACACAACAAAAGGGATTGTGGCATTCACAAAGTTAATATTCGGCAAAGGATTTCTCACTAACTGTATAAATAATGCTCCTTTTAAACTATAAAAAAACCCCCAACCATGCTGAGTGTATTCAGACAGTTCATATGATGACATCCGGTGATCACACCCTCTGACCCAAGGAGCTTTGGACAGCAGTCTTGGCATCTGAGCACAGGCCTCTCTGCTTTCACTCACAGGTTGCCAGGTGACTTGCTTGTTGAAAGTCACCCAGAGCCACACGTCACCTCTGCTGAAGTACAGCCACTCCTGCAGACAAGGGCTTCCCTCCAGGGTCCACCATCCCCTCAGCACTGCTCAGCAGCTTAGCTCTGGGTCTTTACAGAGTAAAGAGAGTAGAGAGACTGTTCTTTACAGAGTAAGCTGCAGGCTGAATATTTTTAAATTGATCTGGATTTTGTGAGTTACAGAGCAGCAGCAAAAAGAAACCAAAAGACAGAAATCTGTGTCATTGTTTCAAGTGTTGTATTCACCGTGGATAGATTTTCCTGCTACCTCTTCTCTTAACTTTGACTAACATCCGAAGTATTCCGCGCCCAGTGAAGTGAAATATAATCAAATAATTTGTTATGAAAGGTAACATTTTTTGCTGTTTAGAGATCCACTGCCACAGGGTGCTAGATTAAGGAGGGACTGAAGACCCAATACCTTCACCACTCACTGATGTCTTGCTCTCATTCTCTGCCTTTAACATACAATTCGAGATTACATGGTATGGAACTAAATGGCTCAAGGCAGACGCTTAGCTTTAACCTTCCAATTGAACATTAAAACCTTACAATTGGAATAGCACTTTATTCACACAGAAGTAGAAAGTTGGGTAGATTTGAAATTATTCATTATTTAATGGGAACAAAAATGCATCACGTATTCCTGAATTCAGTTTGACCATTGTTTCTTTCTTCACAATTCAAATTCCTCCTTTTCCCTCAACAAATGATTTTCTAACACAGGAGAACTGGGAACAATTATTCAGATTCTAACATTAGCCTGGGGCTACACTGTTTTCCTTCCCTTTTTTATCCTTCCTACCTTTAGTTAAGATATCTCCTCTAAGTGTTGTGCCGGTCTCACATGGCACAAAAAGTGAAGCTACTCTGAAAGCCACTGTTCATTTAAATAGCTATGGATTCCTTAGCCCTTGTTTTCTTCTTCTGGAAGTTCCATCTCCTCTCTTCCACATCAGTATGCTGGCTGTGACACGACCTCTCTTGGCATTGCAAAAAGGATTCCTTCTTGGTCCAGATCACTTGCAGTAGTGCTTGGACAACAAAGGGGCCTTCGAAGTAAATTTATGGCTTCTTTCAAAACCTGTCCGTATTTCAGAAAATATATTGATTGTTTTGGTAATAAGTTCAGTGACTAATTTCTCTTGAGATTTCAGGGGAAAATCAGAGAGGAAACAAGTTAGAGATGACAGCAGAAGAAACATTTTGATTTATTCTATTTCTTTGCTAGAGTCATCTTACTATTGCCATTTTTATTCTTTTTATCTATCAAAGTAGAAGAATGTCCCCATTGTCATCTACTACTACTAAAATAGCTTTTTCTTAGTGTACTATGTCATATTTTCTGTATATTCATTTTAACAATTTTGTCAAGAAACTTTGATAATGTACTTGAGAATTTATTCAAAGGTTGTCATAAAAAAAATAAGAAGGCCAAAGCTTTCAGTTTGAAAATGGCACTTGAAAAAAATTGCATAACATATGCGGAATTCCCAAAATGTGTTTACAGAGGTCTCCATCAGCCTACACCTTGGTTTAGTCGAACTAATTTTGTTTGTGTATAGCAAAACATCTTGAGAGATGCCATAGCAATTTTTTGTCACAATGAGGAGAGTTAAAAAGTATTGAATGAATAAGAAAACCTGACACGTAACAACTGCACATTTTGGATGCCAGCCAATTTTTAACTCAGTTTTTAGGCTGGAACAGAAATATGTAATCTCCCAGTGGTAGTTTTAAAATATGAGTTTACAAGATATACTCTAATGACCTCATATCATAGCTCAATGTTTCATGAAAATTATTTTCCATATTCAAATAAATCTATTTCTAAACTGTGCACAAAAGTCAGAAGATTCCAAATAATCTCTCTGAGCTTCACCACAGGGTGAATTAGAAATTATTCAATGCACAATAGGCATTAGGAATCATAATTTTTAGCAAAGAGCACCACGTACTGATTTCACAGATTGCAGAGCACATAACACAGAAAAACAGAGTGGGAAAGGCATCTCTGTACACAAACCCTCCCAGTTTAAATGAAGCAGTGAACATAAACTTGCATAAGGACTATGCACCTATGACAAGACTACTTCTGCATCTCCAAGCGCTGGCATGAGTTTTATTCAGTGTGCCTGCAAAAAAGTTGTGATTTTGAAATAGGTGAGGAGAAGCACTTTAAAATATGTAGTTTGATTCTGCTTATCTAAAAATGTTTTAAACTTAGTTTTTTGTAAAGGAACTGTTCCCCAAGAATGTGTCAGTGAAGAAATTCTTCCCCAAAATCCCACAATCCAGCAGATGCATTTTCTTGTCCATAAGATTCTGTGCCTTGCAGATATCTATCTATATCATCTATGTCATCTATATCATCTATATCTATCTATATCTATCATATATATCTACATCTATCTATATCTATATATCTATATATCTATTTATCTATATCTATATCTATATATCTATATTTATATCTATATCTACATCTACATCTACGTCTACATCTATATCTATGTACCTATCTATATATCTATCTATATCTATATCTATATCATCTACACACATTTTTTTTTAATCCTGAAACTTGTAATGAAACTCTCACAACTCCACTGGTAGGAGAGGAATCCTACTGATTCATCACTTCTGTGACCTCAAGAGGAAATTAAGTTTTTTTTGTTATAAACTTCATCTATATCTATATATAGTCTGAAATATTTGTTTTCCATTCATGCTATTTGAGCAAGAAATCTACTAAAAATATGCCAGTATATTTCATAATTAGTCTACAATTTCTAATATGGCACAACAATGTAACATAACATAACATAACATAACATAACATAACATAACATAACATAACATAACATATAATATAACATATAACATAACATGTAACATAACATAACATAACATATAATATAGCATATAACGTAACGTAACATAACATAAAACATAACATAACATAACATAACATAACATAACATAGCATAATATAACCTGATTCTTTAAGTCCTCTTTGTGGGACTCTGAATCATCTTGTGGTCTTTCTTGATGTCTGGATCTTTCTCCAGTTGTACAGTAGGTATTCTGAAGATGTCTGCTACAATTGCTGCAGCATTAAACAAACTTAATCTGATGGAAATATACTGAACTATGCATCTTTCCTGAGCACATTCATCTTCCACAGCTCCATTACCTAGGTGAATTACTGTAAAATCTTGTTCATGTTGCTAATACTTTTTTTCTTACTTTGTGAAAATGGTGTGCCAACAATTTGTAATAGTGGTTCTCATGAGTACACATATATAAATATGTATAATATCCCTCAAGATCATCCAGTTCTTTCTATGTACCCTGATATATCTATCGTTTAATTTTATTTAAAAATCCAGCAAGATAATTTCCAAAATTGTTTTTTGATGCACTCTATTCAGATTTTATAATCTGAACTGAAAGAGAACCTCTTGAACAATTGTTGCTTATTCTGCAGAAAACTTCTACTCCTGGTTCAGATTTTGATCCCTTATGTCTAACATAGATAATCATTGCCCTTTTCATGACATATTGTTTTTACCAATTCCCAGACTGCAGACTGGACATTATTGCTCTTTATTCACCAATAATTTTGTGAAAGATCAGTAAGGTAAAATTGGAGTCCTCTATGACAATATATCTTTTCTGAAGAGGATAGTGTTACATAATACTTAATCAGATACCATAAATTCTATTTCACATATAGCAAGTCCAGAATTATTAACACAATCTTTTTCCTCTAAACCTTTCTACATTCCTGTCATGACAGAAATTAGCTGAAGAATCTTTATCATAAAGTGTTATTTGTCAAGCTCAGAGAAAAGAATATGGGACAGGTCTCAGTGGTATGAAAAATTACAAAGAATTAACAACATACAGTACATGTGAATTTTATAGTTTATGTTATGGTGTCCTGTAGAGACTTTGTGTGATGTTTTATGTATCATATAAATGATGTTTAAAACAGATTAGGAGTATTTCCTAAGTCATCAATGACCTTAGAGGTAACTACTCAGTTTATTTAAAGGTTTCCTTTGATGAAGATGGTTCTGTGAAAAGCAAGTAGTGCAAATACTGTAGAATATCAATAGCTGAGAGGTTTTGCTGGATTTTAGTACTATCCTCTGTTCACAGAAACCTTTTAAATGAGTGTAAAACATATTTGCCAGTGCTTTTTTTTTTAAACACCGAAACAGTATAAAACTTGGAAATATTTTAACTGTTCTAAGAGTGAGAATACAAACAAGCTTTAACTGTTAATAAAACTGTTATAAAAATTTAACATGAAATACTGAACTGTGCCACATAGTATAAAGGGGAATGACAAGGTACAGGATGTGGTGCTCTCTGGTTATTTACACTTCTCTCATCCAATGCAGAGCAAACTCCTTAATCCAAGTTACAGTACAGATGACACTAGGATATATTGAATCCTTTGGAGTGAGATACAGTTTTCTCATTTTAAACCTTCTTCCAGGACCACCAGATACAATGTAATGATTATAATACATATAGGAATTAAAGAAAACTAAAACTATTTTTTATAAGGTAAAAATAATATGGTGCTTTTGATACCATATGATCTTCTTTTTTCCTGTAAAAATTTGACAACTGAGACTTAATTCAAACAACTATGATTCTACATTTCTTGTAGTGCTGATGAAGCATCTGTTTTTTTCAGGAATGAAATCACATTCTAGAGAAGCACACAGTTTAGTCTTTTTCCTCATAGATGTTAACTAGTACTATAGTTTTAGAGTTGATTTTACCCTACCATATTTTCATTATAATCTGAAGGTATTTTAGCACCTAATAATATCTGCTCTGTAGAATAGAATTGTTTAAATTTCCAGCTGCAACCAGAACGCAATGTGCTGAGTCTGAAAGGAAAAGGGAGAGACGTCCTTTTTCCTTTCAGGCAAACCCCTTATTTCTATTTTTTAGAGCAATTCCTTCTATAAACAACACTAAGGAATCTCCACTGATTTAAAACAGTGCTTTCTATTGGCTAAAGCATAGCAAATTTATGCAAGTTCTTGTTTCTCAACTGAAGATCTTCAAAATAATTTTGATTGACAATATGGCAGATTTTTTACAAGGAATGGTTATCTAGTGGCAACTACTATGCTACTGATTTTTATTTTTTCTGGTTTACACCAAGAGTCCTGTTTAGAAGGTCATTGCAATCAGTGGCTCACTCACAATCTCAAAATTACTCATGTGCTTCAGCGATCTGTTGGACTGAGGCCAGAATTCCCATCAGTTGCAGCGGAAGCAGACTAAGGGCACAATTTATGTCATGCTGACCTCCTGATATTTAGTGAGTATAGTGTCTTGCACTGCTGCAGCTGCTGCTTTCCACAGGTCTGCAGATTATATGTTTCTTCTCCCAGATCAGGACAAAATTGTTATCTAGCCTGCTTTTGTTCTGAAGGGTGTCCTTTTCATGAAGCCAGTATGAAAAACATCTTTGACAATAAAAGGTACTGTTGTTCAACACCTATTTCTTCTGCAAGAGTGAGATCGTCTTGTTACGCATGACACTTCATCAGCCTTCTGATGTCAGTCTGACAAAGAAGACAGAATATTGACACTGTACAAAATATCCATTAGAAAAAATGCTTGGGTCCCCCAAACTTCTTGATAGAAAAAAAAGATGAATGTCTGGTACAGTAATAAAACTTTTCATAGGCTTATCAGGAAACAAACCAACATGGAATAATTTCAAATTCTGTGCTATAAGGCCTTTTATTTTTTTCTCAGGATTAATTATAAACCAGGATCAGAGTATCATGGCAATGCACATTTAGCTTCAAGTTTAGACTGCATGACCTAATTTGAGTATCCTCAAGAGAACTGGTAGGTGCTGAGTGTTTTGAAAATCTGAGCTTTTCATATAGGTATCTACTTTATCTACACCACTATCATCAAATTCATAATTTTCCTGTCCAGTGAATTGTGCCCTAGAATCACATTCCTAAAGTACAACTGAATTTCCTCTGACTTTCAGACAATGGACATTTTTACTAGCCTAAGGGATATGCTGTACTTATTAGGATGAAATATATATTTAGAAATGCAAACAACCCTGTTAATATTTCAAGTAAGTTTTGTAATACAGGAATTTCTGCTGATATTAAAAGCTATACTAAAATGCTGCTTGGGTTATTTCGAGAACACCTCTATTTCTAATATGACAAAATATGACTTTGATGACATCATAAAACAGAAACATGAAAGCATTAGTAAAAACTGCTTCATAAAGACTTACAGCCTGCTATCAGTGAAGCTGTTCAGACGTGGTAAAATTTCAAGCTAAACACACTGGACAATTTCATATGCTTCTAACCAGCAGTGCTGCAAATTTGATAGAAACGGACATATAAGCTTAAAGAAGAGAGAGAGAGAGATTTTTTTTTGTGTGTGTGTGTGTGTCAATATTGTCCATAATAAATATTTAGGACAGGAAAACATTGCACACCTCCTCAAATCCCGCCACATCTGAGAATCTTCTTTCCCCAGTTATTACCATGGAACATGTGTTCTGTGTATTGTCCAGTCCTGTCATTTCTTTTTGTAAATGTGATATTTAGTTCCACTTATTCAATGAAATCAGTCATTTTTAGGATCTTAGTAGTTTTATGACATAGAGTAGCTATACTCTGCATTTCTTTTCATTAATTATTTATCTTTCTGCAGGGTAAACCACTTCACATGTTCCATTCTTTCCCCTCTAAAATGCATAGTGGACCTTGTAAAATATGAAGCACCTGGAAAAACAGACTTAATTGTAGGTAAGATGGTAGTCATTTTCTTGTGGTGGTGCCTGCAGAAAAGCTTAGAGAAATGTTTTTGAAGATCATATTCCTCTTCAAAGGCAGAAGATTCAGAACTGTCATGTACTTCTGAAGGTCTAGGATCACTCTCATCACAGATTCCTTAAAATGTTTTTGGCTGCAAAGATTTTAGAAAAATAAAAAACTAAGGATCTAGTTCTTCATGCAGTTTATATTTAGATCAGCATAACTTTCATAATTACAACCTAAGGAAAAAAGAAATACTGTTTTCCTGGAAAATATTCCAAACCATAAATCTGGAGGGTTGAGACTATTGAATCTTCTTTGCTTGCGTTAAGGTAATGACGCATTTTAACTAAATGGCAAATAATGTCTTCATAATAAATACAGACAAAGTCCTGTAATAAATTCATGGGACATACAGCAACTGTTTCTGACTACAGAACCAAAGAATAGGTATACCTAATATAGTATAAGTGAAAGAAAAGACCCAGAGAAGATACAATTTTCCTATTGGAACTGCTGGAAGCACACATAGTTCCTGCTATTTGCATGCCATTTTCATACTGTTCCATTCTCCTGCTTCTCTCTTTGCCCCTCTGCCCTCCCTCTGCCCCTGGCCTCAGTCACTTTTACAGAAGATTTGGTACATCATAAGGAAGTTGAGGTAGCAAATGAAGAAATATTGGACCCACAGAGATGAGAATATGCTAGTCAAAAATAGGGAAAAAACTTGTGCTGGGAAAAGGAAGGGAATCATCTAGAAGAATATAGCTTTGAGTATTAGTTATACAGAAGATTTGCAGTATTCTCAGGATTATTCAGGTGCAATGGAAGTGATACATAGACAGTGGTTTGGAAGGCTGGTCAATAGTCCTCATGCTGAAAACTACTTTGGCAGAACAGTTTTATATTGATCATATCCATGCATCTTGCAAACCTCTTAGATTAAAAGTTATTGGTCCAAAATGCTGCTGGCTGCATATAGCTTGTGTTCTATTTACAAGTCTGGTAGCAGATGCTTTCTGGTTGAAAGGTCACCATGAATAATGCACAAACTGTAATTGAAAGCAAGCCAAATGAAAAAGGGTGAAGGGGAAAGAATTGCTTCAAGTCTTGAGTGCTGTGGCAAATCATCCAGCTCACCTCCATGGTGTACTCTAGACAGCAACCACTAGAGAGCACCTAGTTACAATGACATGAGTACCTGTGCTGAAAGGATAACACACAGTCATTTAGTAAAAATTGGAAATATTTTTTCCATGTTTCTTAGTTCTCAGAGATTTTGTGAGACAAATAGTACTCCGGACACATTCACTCACTAAGGAATATCTTTTTAAAAGGGCAAGAAAACAATTTATTAATCACCTTATTAATATTTTCCCAGCCAGCTGGAGCTTTTTACTAGGTGTGGATCATAGTTCTGGATGGTCTAGGACTCATGCTTTCATTAAGGTTGTGATTAAAGTCACTTGTATAGAAACCATGGGAAAAATTCTTCCCCCATTGACATCAGTGTCCCATGAAGGGTGGAGGTCAAGGAATGTATATTCAACCCTCAGTGGTCAACTATAGTCTTTTAGTTATTGCAACAGCTCATCAAAATATCTGCATGGTATGGGATGCATGGCTGACCTCCGCAGAAGGCACTTAACAGGCTTGTGGGATTTTCTCTGTTGCTTCCAGTACAGACAGCCAGAGTCTGGACTAGAATTAGTAAAGGTACCAGCTGGACATTCCTGCTAATTGGTTTAGACGCTTCTTAGTGTCTTACTGAGACATCAGGATGTTTAGACTCCAGCTTTTCTGTTTAACAGACAATGGTGCTGGAAGGCACTTGCTGTTTTCGTGCTTTCTTGTATGTTGAAAGGCAGCAGCAGAAAGTAACCTGACTCCTGCCTTTATTGTACAACAATATCTGCTTGCATTTAACAACAAACAGGAGCACTTCCCATCAGTTTGCTGCACGAGTAGAAGACCATTCAGCCATATGTTTTCAAAAAATCCCGATGGAACACTTGAATCATTATTACTTCCACATGCAAGATAGTTATTAGCATCAGCATTAACTTGCCTGGCAATTGAATTCTAACTTCAATTTGAATTTTTACATCTTTATTTGTGATGCACTGAAATAAAGCTGAGAAAGAGAAGAATGATCTACTTTTTAAGACCTCCTAGTTATGCTCAGCTGAGGAGATGGTTGACGTTTAGCTGGTTTATAGAAGATAACATTCATAACTTACTATATTTTCATATATTTAATTAAGATAAGTCTAGCCTAAATAACATCAGTTTTTTAATCCTCCCAGTAAGAAGGAAATTTTGAGATAAACTGAAATGGAAATGAGCTAGAAAGGTGATATCAGTAGGACCAGTATCCCTAGAATCTTCAATCTGTAATTTAAAAAAAATGACACAAGCCCATTCGAAATTTCTGTGGCAAAACACATCTATTAAGAATACTGCTAAAAGAACTGAGCGAATATATTTCAAAGAAAAAGTAAATTTGTTTAGAGCATTTAAATTTTTCTAGCTCTCCTTTCCTCTGTTTTGTTTAATTCAGACTTCAGAAATTAGAAAATTCTTGATAAATGCTGTCCTGATATCTATTCTACAGAGACAATCCTGAAAAAATGTTCAAATCCAGCAGCAAACAGACCTGCTACATGTGCAGGGCAGAACTGAACAGAGTAGCCATTGGGAAAATTGTTTTCCCAAGGTGTGCTTTCTGCATGAAGCAGAAAAAAAAAAGAAAATAAAAGAGATCATCTTTTGCCTATGGTCTTCCTGTAACAGTGGAACAACACTGTATGGAACAAGACCAGACGAACCTCTATTACCTTAAAAACATCATTAGACAAGGTGTTACAGGAAGTAAAAACCACTTTCTCTACTTTGAGTGTGAATCCATCATATTTGAGCCCCGTGAAAGTTGCCCTAGATCTTACTCCACGTTTAAAGCTTTTAGCCTGGCTGCTGTGACTGAACACTGTGCCCAGTCTATCTCCTTCTTCTGCTCTCCACTACTGCATTGCACCTGGAAAAATGCAGACGTTTCTCAGCCTTCTCAATGTACTCTTGGCAGCATTATGCCTTCACAAACCTAACAGGTGCAAAACCTAAATTACTCACACCCAGGGGATATTGATTTAAGCACTAAGACACTCTTCTTGTGTGCATTGAGACCTTCACCCATGAAGAGTAAACCAAACAAAGTAAGAGGAAAGTAAAAGAGAATGAAATAATCCCTCTGAACTACTGGGGCTTCTTGAGATGAACACACCTGTACATGGTCTGAATTCTAAACAAAAGAAAACAAAATAAAAACCAAAAATATCAGTAAAAATAAGAGTGTAAGTAGATAAGCAATGATAAACAGTAGGAAGCCTAATGGTCCATAAAAGTTTTTTTTTTTTACCTATGTACAGTGAAAACCTTGGAAACCAACAAAAGAGAGACTTGGAAGGAAATGGTGAAGAAAAGTATTCTTCCAGGGTCCAAACCCCCACAAGTTTGCACAAACCCAGAACTGCACTGATTTGCACCAGCCAGAGAAACCTGTTAAAAATGGTGGTTCTGCCATGTAATCTGAACCCTGTTTAAGTATGTAGCTCACTGCTCTGCGGGTGATTCCAGCCAGTGTTTTGCTCCCTTTGTGTTTGCCAGGTCTGAAGGCTCTCTGAAGATTTGAAGGTGGGTGTTATGAAATGAGAGCCTTCAGTGAAATTCTACGTGTGTACTGTCAACAACCCTAAAACAAATACAATGTTTTGAGATTATAAAGTGGGGGTAATTTCTGTTTTCCATTTACAAAATGATCCACCAAGTTAATTTTTCAAATACTGAAATGAAACTCAAGAATCTGAACATTAAAGTCTGAAAAGTTTGGTGCTTGTATTTTTCTGTGTGTCTGACAACTAAGTTGAGGACTGTTGTTTCAAATGCTTTCAGCTATTACTTATGTTTCTAGCAATATTCTGGATCAAACACTCTGCAATGAATTTGTGGTTTGATTTCTTTTTTAGTACAATGATTATAAACTGTAAACAACTTCCCTTTTCCCTAAAGATCATATAACTTTGTAAAAACAGAGAGGAGGGGTGGAGGGCGTGGAACAAGAAAGAAAGAGAATCTATTGAAGTAGAAGTAAAAAAGGAATGTTTGATATGATTAATAATGACTATATAATGGGTTTCAGTGGGATATGGAAATACGTTCCGTGAAGAGAGCAAAAACCTGTGTGAAGGGGCTCAGAGAACGGAAGCCTCAATCTGTTTTTCTTTCCCATATCCTTGGTGTTGCTGTCACCAGGTGAGACTGTAAGGACAACAAATTGTTGACTCAGGTCAACTGGAAGCCTCCTTAGGAGTTGTGGTTAGAGGAGCAACTAATGGTCTTATTTGTTTCATAGGCTGATGGAAAGAATAAAAACTAGTAGGAATTCTATGTATCCAATTCTTGTGAACAGAACACAAGTACACGGTTGACATTTAGTCATAAGACCTAATTTTATTAATCTTCTATTGAGTGTTTTCACCTTACAAGTTGCTTGTCCAACAGACTCCTGGACATCTGACAGCTTGTTGGGTTAGACAGACTAGAAATTTGCCTTTGCCTGGGACAGCAGTGGGTGTGCCAGCCTCAGGAAGCCAGAATATCTCACTTGTGTCAGGTGATCCAGTAGTACCTGTAATGAAAAGAGTTTTTGGACAAAAATTTGCATTCTACTAAAAAGCAAATATTTTCAGTAATAGAATAAATTTCAGTGAAACAAAAAATTAAATCTTTAGAATTCTGTTTAATGATTACAGTCCTCACTAGCTGCCCTAACTTGCCTCCTTAAGCCTGTCTCAGATCTGTTGAGACTTCTCCAAAACCATGTAGAAGCCCCAAGACCCATTTTCCCTATCTCTATCACTGAAGGTTGCTCTTGAAGCAGTTCAAGCAGAGGCTTGAGCAATGTGCTTCTTGTGTAGTCTGGGATGCACTAGTTCATTTAGATGATAGTTTTGTTCCACGTTCCTTTTGATTAAACAAAGTTGTCTCCCATAGTGATTTGGAGGATAGTTTTCTGGATTCCCCAAATCTAACTTTGCTAAATTTAGTGAACAATTTTATTTCTTAATGAGGATAGATTGATTGCATATTTGTTTTGCCTATTTAAAAGCATTTTATAACATTTTAGAAAACCTGATAAGAGAATTGACAAATATATGTATCCCTCAATTGAGTAATAATTTAAATTTTCTATTGAGAAATTAAGGCATGTTTGATTTTATATACATTAAAGAGAAGGATGCATTCTTTCACTAATACTTCATTGGAGTTTGGGTAATACCTTGGGATTACCCAATGTAAGAGGTTACAAACCTGTCCTATGACTAAAATCATACTTATCTTCACAGAAATTGTAATGGTGATGTGTCTGTGCTAATATGCCTTCTTCCCATAATGGGAGCTATATGCCAAAAGTACCCTAAGGAAAAAATCAACAGTAGCAAAACTAATCTTCTTAACTACTTCAAGAAGACATAGCAATAGACAAACAAGTTGTTTATGGCACATTTTTCTTCTATGGTTTAATATGATATATCTATCATAGGTGCTCTTTATCAAGCAGAACTTTATTAGTAAGCATTATTTCAAGTAGGGGATTGAGAAGGAAGGCAATTACTTCCCACCAGGTGCATATGAAATTTTTATTTATTTCTAAGCAAAGCACTCAGATTTTATTTTCTTCCATGTACAGTTTTCATTATGTAGACTTTCAAAGGAAAGGAGCCGAACTATTGTCCCATTTTATGCTCCTTCATCATATATGACAGTGATTAATCCATGGTGCTTCTGTTTTAACTTTAAATATTAATGTGTTCTTTTTGAAGTGAAATATTCTAGGCCTTTTTGTGCACAAGGTCTTATAATGTTAAGAACACCTGCAAGTCTATTAGTGATTGTGCCAAGGGCTTTGGCAGAAGTGACCATATGACCACACATGCTACATTTGAAAGATTTGTTTAATGCCTTTACTGACTAGAGGGGGTTTTTAATGCAAGATTTTCACTGTGTTCTTGAAGTTGTCAAATCATAGCTGTGAATCCCTTATACACAGTTTATACAAAGAGTTTATACAAAGAAAAGTAAATAAATATTTTTTTATCCTTTATTTTTTCAAATCTTTATCAATAATTAGCTTGTTCCCCTCTTTCAAGCTAGGCCATTTCACTATCAATTATGTAAAACTTTGCCCAAAATAATACCATAAAGGAACTTTCAAGGGAATCAGGAAGAACACATGGCTCATTATGGGGAGCACATGGCTCCATAACTAACCTTGCAACTTTTTGATACAATTCCTCCCTCCCTTAGCCTCACCTACTTGAAATGCAAGTAATCCTTATATCATCATTTATCTTGGAAATCTAGCCCACAACTGCACTTTCCAATTCTCTCATCCAGAAATGTGTCAGAATAATTCACACTTGCTTCTATCACTGCCTTTGACAATTTGTTCCATTATTCAGTAATCCTCTGCATAAAGAAATTCTGTCTGAACTGCTTATAGATTAATCCTTTCTTTTAGATCTATCTATTATCTCTGGTTTTGTGTAAATTATTATCTCAAACTGTGCCTTAGTGACAGTCTGGTTCTCTTCCTTCAGGATTTTACATGGGCCTAATTAAGACCTTGTTCTGCTAAGATTTATGCCCTCCATGTGTCTGAATTCAGACATTTTAAACTTTTCACCAATGCATGAAAAGTGCCTTTTCTTTTTCATCTCTTACAGAAAAATAGCCAACAACAAAACCACAATACCAGAATCAGAGACGGATTCTTGTTTGCATCAGTTCAGCAAAGTGAAACATACGAAAAAGCCCTCATGTTTGACAAAACATCTTAGCATACAAGGAGTCTCCTGACTTGGTTGCTCTTAATAAAGTTATGACAAAAGGAGACTTTCAGGAGTCTTCATCTGCAACATCTAATCTCCACTGCATGCTCTAGTGAACTGGCAGAAATGCAAGTACTTGGTTTTAGCTCTGTTAGTATCAACAGGACTTTATAAAAATTTTGTGACAGGTGCTTTGTCTTTCCACATTAACAGAAATAGCAATTTAGTGGTCTACTGTTTTCCAAACAGTCTTCCATTTTATTGTACTACTATATATTTTTGTGCTGTATCCAGATGTCAAAACAATGACCACGGAGGGGGCGGGGGGGTGGAAGAAGTAAGTTAAGCACTCAAGACAAATATGGATTAATGGGTTAGCTTGATGGGCTGCCTACTTGCATAAATCTCTCTATATATTTGTCCTGCTCCCACTAAGACTTTGTTTACTTAAATAGATTCTGCATTATATTGGTTTTGATTCATTATTACTTTATAAGCTGCTTTGGGATAAATGTACAGACCTGAAGGATCTACATAAAGCCAAAGTTTTTGTAATTCTTTAAAAATATTGGACATCAATGCTATACTTGGTCAGCCCCACTGCTTCTGATTTTCTCAGGTAAGGAACATCATCAGGAATCTCTACTGATTCTGCATTCTCTTTCATTATAGTACTTAAATTTGGTACTGCTCTTTAAATATATGAAACACTGACTTCTGATTCTTCTATCTACAGTTATCATTTCCTTGAGAAATTCTACTTGGAATCTTTACAGAAAGTGTTGGATCATCTTGGGCTTGCTCTGATTTGATAATTAATTGTATGATATTGACTGTGATGATGTTGCTATCTATTTATAGAACACCTGAGGTAAAGTTCTCAAAATATTTACCTTTTTTTTAGAATCCTAAATGGCAAAAATAATAGACATCAGTACTCCACAGACATATTCCTTATTGTAATCATCAATTTGGTGCAATATCTGCCATTTAACATTGATTTTTGTTCTAAATTTAGATTACAAAAATATTGAATTATTTTTGTTAAGATTAAAAATTCCTTTGATCTTAAAAATAAGGAGACATCATGTTTTAATTTGGCATTACATGTTCAAAACGGATTTTTAATGATTTGTCAATTTCACTGCACTATGTGTAAACTATGTGTATCCATAACGTTACACTTCTGCTTGAGAGCTACATTTTTGTGAAGTTTCTGGGGTTGATAAAAAAAGAAAGAAACCAAAGGAAAATGCCCTTCCTTCTCCCCATAGAAAGTATGCCTCATGTCTTCCCCCAAAATTTTGATTTTTCAACAAATGTGGTTTCTATTAGCTTGTAACAAAAATTATCCCCTCCTTTTCTATAGCAGGATTTTTATTAATAACTTGCACCATAGGTGTAGGTATTTTTATCATATATTAGTTTTCCTTTCCCTGGTTCTCTCGTTAACACTAATAATGGTTGGTCTTTTCACAACAGTGAGTGGAGGTTAGGGGAGAGTAAAAGTAATTTTATGTCTGTGTTAAAGTGTGAGTCCAAAGAAGCCCACAAGGTTTTCAGTCTGAAAACTTTCTAACCTAAATTCAGAAGACTTGTTGTTATTACTAAAACTATTTCATTAGAAAAAAACCAACAAACTATGGAGGTGTAGCACATGGAAAGAACACAATTTGATTGCTTTCCTTTTCCTTTTAGAACATCTGAAAAGTTTTTAATTTAGATTTTTCCTAGTTTTAGACTATTTAAAATACAGTAGTTTAAGATTAATATATTTTTAAGTTATAAAACTCTCATTTTTCATTTTAGAAAAGCTATTTGGAGAAAATGTTTCCTAAAATTTCTCCAACTGAAAAATTATTCTAAGATGTTTCTCCTCTGCTAAGAAAATTCTAGTTCTATTGAATTGACATTTCACAAGAGATATAACAGTTTTCTACCAAGCCTCCACATTTTGCCAGAAGAGGCAAGCATGCTGTGTAAAACTGCTCAGTAATTTCATACTTACAGGAAGTGGATGAAGAAAAAAAATTTGCACTGTAGATCTTGCATTCCTTTTATAATATTACCTGTGAATATAAACATGTTTTTTTTCCTTTTTTTTTTTGACACGAACATGGTTCCCTGCTGACTCATCTTTTTTCAGTTAATTGCATTTTAAACATTTTCAAAACTCCCTGCATTTTTAAAACTTATTCCATCCTGTTCATGTCTAAATAAAAAAGAGATGTATGAAGGGTGGACATACACTTATATAAACCCTCATGGGATTTATAAACCCTCTCATCATCCTACTTTAATATTTTATATTTGTGCTAGACTGATTTGTTTCCTTTAATCCCTTTGCGAAGCAATATATCGGAGATATTTTTACTCCTGCTGTGCCTATGACTAAGTAGCACAATTTTTTTTCTAACTTTCTGTTTTATGTAAGGATTATCCCACCCAGGTCTTCTTGCATTCTGATTTCATACTGTCCACAATTTTTTTGGTAGTCATCCTACAGCATTGTCAAAAGGTCCTTAAGAAACAAAACAAACTGAAATAAGCCACTTAACAAATATTTAACTTTTTGGTAATAAAGATTTGACTTTCAAGATTCCTTTTTCCCACCTTTCATTTGTCCACTATGCCCAAAGATGTGGTAAAACCACCTGTCTAGGCACAGACACAACCACATTCACACATCCCAGTACATACACAGGGAATGAACTGAAGGAGATTTCAAACAAAACACAACCACGCTGATACAATGATGGAATTTAATTTGAATCAGGATTTTCTGAAGTTTCTGTCCACAGACAGTCTTTCTAAATTTACTGCAAGGCACTTTTGTGTGTGTGCACTTTGAACCCAGACCTTCACAGGTTTCTGTTGTTGAAGAAATGTATACCTTCTTAGGCATTCTCTTCTCCAGGAGACATCATCATCTAGGCTGTTATCTGCTGGCCCAAAAGCTCTATGCAGCTGTGTCTTGGGTCTTGAGCAGCTGCAGTCTTATTTGACTAGAGCATTTTAGGGGAGCTAAGAAAATAGAGCATTATCCATTCTTTCAATCATGAACAGCAGAAGAATTGCACCCACAAAAGGAAAGCAATATTTTTTTTTTGTTTCTTTGATAAGCTCTGAACTTATTAGTGATAAGTCTACACCTGTGATGTGTTCCAAATGCAGTTTTAGCATAACTACCCTTCCCCAGTCACAGTACAATTCTGTTTCTGGAATCAGTTTCCCCAGGCACTCCCTCAGGAGGCAAAACCCTATCCCTTCCTGGGCTGAGGTAGCTGGCATGCTAAGAAAACCAAGGAAGATGCTTAACTTGACGCAGTTCCATTATTGTTTTGCTTTCGTTTTCCAGCTATTTTAGAATTTCCTTCTCAGGAGAAGCCTTGTTTTTTGCTATTTCTGTACACCAGATGGCAAAAAGATATGAAAATCAGTGTTTTGAAAAATTATCTCTGCTTAGTTACTACATTGGGTAGATTCACAGAAACACAGAATCATAGAATGGTTTGGATTGGAATGGGCCTTTAAGTGTCACCTACTTCCAAGCCTACTGCTACAGGCAGGGACATCTATCCTAGGTGAGAACATTGGTGCTGCCAATGCCCGCACACTCCCAGTGTGGTGCAGCAGCCCAAAGGTTGGGTCCTGCACCGTGCAGAGGACCTTCAGTCGCCAGCAGTGTGACTTGCAGCAAACTGAACTGCACCAATGAAACTGATGAAGGTTCTGGAGCACAAGTCTTACAAGGAGTGGCTGAAGGAGCCAGGGCTCTTTAATCTGGAAAGGAGTCTCATGGGGAAACCTCACTGTTCTCTACAACTGTCTGAAAGGAGGTTGTGGCAGTCTGGGGGTTGGTCTCATCTCCCAAGTAACAAGGTCAAGAGCAAATCGCCTCAAATTGCATCAGGGGAGGTTGAGATTGGATAATAGACAAAATTTCTTGATTGAAAGTTAGTCAGGCATTGAAAAAGGCTGCCCAGAGAAATGGCTGAGGCACCATATCTGGAGGTATTTGTAAGATGTAGATGTAGCACGAGGGTTAGTGCTGGAATTGATAGTGCTTGGTTTACATTTGGACTATGTGATCTTAGAGGTCTTTTCAAACCTAAATGAGTCTATGATTCTACTCTGAATGTTCAGTGCTGCCAGACTGGGGCCCAAGAGATAATAGGAAATATTAGTTTTCTTCCCAAAGTCATTATTTCTTGCTTACAATGTTTTTTTTTTTAATTGTGAAACAAATTTCAATTAAAGGTAAATAAATGAAAATCAGAAAAATAAAAATATTGAAAATATAAAATACGTTATTCTGTACACAGCCCTCTAATACATGCAGCAGATGTATTAACATTAGTATTCAGATCTGTGGAACAAAATATTATTAAAGCAACTGGAGAGTTTTTAATATTATAAATATGTATGACTGTAGAACAGTTAGGAAATATATTCTGCTCAAAGATCTCCTAATGCTGAGCATTTTAATAAAACTTACAGCATTTTTCTACAAGTGCTATAAATTATCCACTTTAAAATGAGATAAAAACTGTTTGAGAAATAATTATGGGTATATGTTCATTAGATTAGAGTTGGAGGACTGAGAGATAAGGGCATTAGGTCAAGTCTTTCAATCTGCCTCCAGATACTCACTTCCACTATAATACCTATAAGCACATTATGGCAACAGAATCTCCGTGTTTAGAGAATTCTAATTCATTCCCACTCTCTCATTCTTCGGCAGTGTATACAAAAACACAAACACAGAATTTGAGTACACTCACAGCATTCCTCCCTTGCCCCTTACTGCCCCCATGCTTCTGCCTTGTCTTCAGGCTGCCTGCTGAAGACAATCAGCATGCAAGACTTATCAAGCAGTTAGTAAATGTTGATTCAGACTACAGTATTTACTTAATAATAGCATTGCTTTATCCTTGCTTTTAAGTTAATCACAAACAAACCTCCTTCAATCCTTGCCAGGAAGCCTCCCATAAGTCCATTGCAAATCATAGACATAATCTGTGTAAATAATTAATCTGCTTGAATCTTATGCCAGCAACACCTGCACCAACACTGATTACCAGATATGTAATTACATTTTGTTTGTATTTAAACAGATTTGCCTCTGCTTTCTGTAGTGAAAAGTGCCTCACCTCCCCAATGATCGAGGGCAGAGTTTCTTGACCTCTCTTGGGTTCCCTGATGTGAGTGGTCACTGAGGTAAATCAAAGTGATGTCAGACCATGAGGCTGCACCATGTTCAGTTCCCTCTGAAGTTAGAGGTCAATGTGTTGATCAAAAAGGGACAAAATAAATATCTCACAAGCTCAAGTAATAACAAAAAAAGGACTGCTATTGTATGACTTCCCCAGCATTTCCATTGACTCAGAAATTACCACTTAAACTGACTTCTGTGGTGGGTTGACCTTGGTTGATGCCCACCAAGCTGTAGTATTTCTCCTTTTCTTAGCAGCATAGAGGGGAGAAAATCAGATGGAAAAAAGCTTTGTGGGTCAAAAGAAAAGCAATTTAAAAAAGCAAAAGCAAAGGCCACATGCAGAAGCAAAGGAAAACAAACTATTTATTCTCTACTTTCCATCAGCAGAGGCCCACTTCCTGGGAAGTATATGTTGGAAGACAAACACTGTAGATAACAAATTTGTGTGTCTTCCTCCTTCTTTCTCTTCAGGTTTTTTTTTTGCTAGGCAGAAATATATTTCACATTGGTCAGTTTGGGCTAGCAGTCCTGGTTATGTCCTCTCCAATTCACATGGCAGTGTTAGGTTAATGGTTGGAACCAATGGCTGTAGAGGTCTATTCCAACTTAAAAGATTCTATGACTCTCTGATTCTATATGAAGTGTTCTGCTTAGTAAATCAGTACTAGTTAATTTTACTCACAAACCTGTACAGCCCACTGCTCTTATTCTGTCCTACTTCAGCCTTTTTTTTTCCCCTGTTATTCTTCCAGACCATCTGTTCACGACATCTTTCTTGAAAGGCAGGAGACCAACAAAGCATGTGTGCTTCTATATGGTTACAGATTCTGTCTACAGCACTTCTCTCTGAAATAAAATTTTTCAATTTTACGAAAACTAACACCATGACTTTCACAGTTGTTTCAGACTCATATATAATTATTTGGGGCCACCTTTTGCTTAGCCATATATTTTATCTTTCAAAAAAGTTTGAAGATGTACTACATAATAATATTGTATTTTTCCCCATTTCAGGTGATTGCAGAAATGAGTGATTTAGCCTAAACACTCATTACACATAATGACTTAGATGAAGCAAAGGGATAAACTAGATAACTATGAGGACTCTGCATTTCTACACAGATTTTACAGTTGACCTTAACCTCCTGAGCTCTAGACAAAGGCAGACCAAAACAAGATAATTTATAATTATGGGATTAGAAATCTTCTGAAGTAACAGCATAAACTAAACCCACTAGAACACAGGCAACACAAGAATATCATTAAACAGTATTTTGGACTGACATTGATGAGAGGCAGAACTTCACATACTTCGGCAATATTGTTAAGCAAAACAAAAATTTTCTTCTGACAAGAGAGGGTCATATATGTCTTCATAACCCTAAGTAATCCAAAGAAAGAGAAGCATTGCCCTCCAGAGTAAACCACATACTGAATTAGAGACTAACAGCTCTCCTACAGATATTTTATCAATATGTTGCCATCTGAAGTCTAAGCATTTGTAAACAGCTGTCCTTAGGAAATCCTTAACATCCTCTGACAAAATAATCAAGATACGTGCTGTGAAGAAGGATGAAAGAGAACCAGTGAGATTAGAAATATCTTGTCAAAATGGCAGTGATTAATTCTTCCAGCTGAAGAAAACATGGCAAGACAGACCTTACCTTAGAGTGAATAAGGAAAGAAAAACCAAGGCAGACAGAAGTGAAAATGGAAGCCTGTAATTCATGTGAAATAAAAAACACCAAACTTAAAGCTGTTCAGGGAGAAGAAAAAGGTCTGCATGAGACCAAAAGCATGAGAAATGGAATGGCAATGTGCTCTGTTACTGTGCTTACACAGTCATCCATGAATACCGAATACATAACAATCAATAGCTGAAAGGGAGGAAAATTACAAACATACCAGTGGTGTGAGACAACATTCAAAGCAGTTCTTGATCAGTCTTCCTTAGAGGCTTTGGGCCACCTCATGCCTACTCATGTGGCAAGAATGAGACCACGCCAGAATCAGTGGCTGCAGGTGCAAACACACTGGCTGCTGACAGTAATCAGGGCTAGTTAAGAGTTTCCAGACAGTATGAAATATTTAAGCTGGTTATAGCACTGTAGTTTTGCTCCTTGGAAACTAATGTGCTGCTACTAATGACTACTGTTTAATACTTTGGGGCTGTTTTTCGACACCTTTGCAATCCTCTGGGGAGCAGCGAGCTACACTTTGTGAAATGCCACTAAGAATGGCCGTGCAAAGTCACAGAGTGTTTCTTGTACATCCCTCAAATGCACATACCCATTCCAACTGCAATCTATATGCTTTTGTTGTTAGTTGTGTTTGTCATGTGTCTACTGAGCAAAAGTAATCAAGAATATGTAAATGTCACTTAGATATTACCCAAGACAAATAACAAAACATAGACAAAGGTAAAAATGTAGATGCATTAAGTTCAGATAGACTGAATTTCTATGACTTGTACCAGTTGAGTTTTGTTAAACTGATACAAAAACTTTAATTTTTATTATTAATTCTGTGAACACACCATTGTTTGCATTTCTGGAATACTAAAGTAAAATTAGAATACAAAAGTGAGCAGTGAAATAAAGTACATGCTTAATGAACATAATGTAGATTGACATGATTTTATTCCATATGCTTTGCTGAGAGACTCCAAGTGATATAATCCAGAGAGAACTAAGATCAGGAAGTCCCAGCTCTAACTGAACAGAACCTGACTGCATATTTTCTGCTGCAGGAAACTGCAAAAATGCTGCAGTACTGTCCATGGGTGATCCTTGTGCACAGTTCAGCAGATTCATATACCTGGATTTGCTGCTTGGTGCAGGTTATGCTGTCCAAAGTAGCAGGTACCTGCTGTGCTCCTTTCTGTGTACACCTAGCTGTCACCCCATGAGCCCCAAAATATGACTAAAGGAAAAAAAAGTCCCCTTTTTGTTCAGAAATTATGCATTCAATATCACAGAATCAGTCAGGTTGGAAGGGACTACAGTGGGTCATCTGCTTCAACCTCCCTGCTCAAGTAGGGTCATCTCAGAGCACATAGCATAGGATTTAATCCAGGCAGTTCTTGATTACTGCCAGTGAGGGAAACTCCTGAGCTTCTCTGAGCAATCTGTTCCAGTGGTTGGTCACTCTCACAGCAAAGAAGTTTTTCCTCATATTCTTGTGGAATTTTCTGTGCATCAGTTTCTGTCCATTGCCTCCTGTCCTATTGCTTGGCACCCCCAAGAAGAGCCTGACTCAATCTTGGCACCACACCCCTTTAGACACTTGATGAGCTTCTCTCGGCTGTCTCTTCTTGAGGCTGAACAAGCCCAGCCCCCTCAGCCTTTCCTTGTAGGAGAAATGCTCCAATCCCTTAAACATCTTTGCTGTCCTCACTGTCCACTCATCCAACCCATGCTTCCTGAGTTTGCCTGTGAGGATGCTATGAGACACAGTGTTGAAAGCCTTGCTGAAGTCAAGAAAGACAATGCCTACTGCAATACCTACTGCTCTTCCCTCATCCATCTGGGTAGCTGTTTCATTGTAGAAGCAACCAGGTTGGTAAATATGACTTACCTTCGGTGAACCCACGCTGACTGCTCCTGATCACCTCTATGTCTTCCATGTTGGTAGAGATGGCCTCCAGAATGAGGTTCTCCATCACCTTCTCAGAGGCTGAGGTGAGGCTGACTGGTGGGTCGTTTCCTGGGTCCTCTTGCTTGTCCTTTTTGAAGACTGGTGACATTTGCTTTCTTCCAGCTCTCAGGCAACTCTCCAAAACTCCATGACCCTTCAAAGATGATTGTGAGTGACCTGGCTATAATGTCTGCCAGCTTTCTCAGTCCTCATGGATATATCCCATCAGGGTTCATGGACTTTTGGATGTTGATTTTGTTTAGGTGTTTTCTGACCCAATCCTCCTTGATCAAAGTCTTCCAGGAGCCATTTAGTCTGGTCTCTTGGGTCAGAGGTCTCTGAGGAGTGGTCTTATCTGTAAAGTCTGATGCAAAAAAGGCATTTAATAACTCTACCTTTTCTGTATTCTCTGTTACCACGTTCCTGTCTCTGTTAACTAATGGGCCAATATTATCTGTTCTTTTTCTTTTGCCATTTGTTAATTTGAAAAAGCATTTTTCTTTTTCCTTGGCATTCTTGGCCAGATTTTATTCCAGATAAGCTTTGGCCTTTCTCATCTCAACATTGTTACTTTGTCCACCTCTCTTTATTCACTCCAAGTAGCCTGACCCCATTTATATATCCTGTGTATTTCTTGCCTGTACTTGAGTAATGCAGCTCTTTTTTCATGCCCAGAGCTTTCTTGCACCCTTGACCTGATTTTTTCCTCACTGGGATGTATCATTCTTGGGCTTGGAGGAACTGAACCTTTAGTGTTGACCAACCCTTTTGTTCTCTGCGTGTTTCCCCTTTTCTAGTCACCTGGGTCTTCACATGGCTGCCAGGATGTTTTAAATATCATGGAGAGTGTTTTGGCGACAACATCAGCCAATTCCCTCAGGACTCTGGGATGTATCTCATCGGTTTCCATGGCCTTTCATGTTTTCAAGTGGTCAAAAACCTGGTCTTCTCTTACAGACTTTGCTCCCCCTTTGCTCCCAGTCCTGCTGTCCATCCACTTGAGAGGTGTGGGAAGAGAGATTTCCATTGAAAACTGAATAGGCAAATATATTGTCAGCCTTCTCCTAATCTGTTGTTACCAGGCCATGGTAGACAGACCCATGGTAGACAGACCTATGGTAGAAGCGGGCCCACTTCTCAAACATTTCAAGGTCCTTCTGGAGGGCATCCTTTCCCTCCAACATATCAACTACACAGCTTGATGTCATCCATGTTGCTGAACATGCATTCAATAAAATTTGCTGTGTTATTGATCAGGTTGTATAAAAATATTTATTGGTTCCAGTATGAACCCGTGAGGGATACCAGTCCTTACTAGTTTCCACCTTAAGATATGGAGACTTAGTTTGGATGTGGCCATCCATCAATCACATATCTCTCCAGTTCAGAGGTAACTCGGTTGAGAGGGACCATGGCCAAGACCTAGCAGAAGTCCAGGTAGATGACATCAGTAGGAGATCAGCTGTCCCTTAATGCAGTCACTCCAATGTAGCAGGCCACTCAATTAGTCAGGCACAATTAGCCTGTGGTGAAGCCATGTTGGCTATCTCCAGTCTTTCATACGCACTGACATATCTTCCAGCAAGGTCTGTTTCATGATCTTACGGGCCACAGAGGGGAGGCTGATTGGTCAGTGTTTCTATCATCCTCCTTTTTACCTCTTTCAAAAATAAACGTGATGGTTCCCCCATTCAGATCACTGGGGATTTCACCCAGCTGCCCTAATAGTGACAACATCTTTGTCCATGTCTTATCTCAGTATTCTGAGTAACGAAAAAGAATAGTTGATCACTCAGATTGCCTGGAGAAGTGAGGGCAAGGAAATAAGTGTTAAGGATTGGCCTGCTTTTAAAAAAAAACAAAAGTCAAACATGAAAGTAAAAATCTAAACAAAACTCTAATAAAGAATTAGTAATTCTTTTCTAGTTAGGCTTGTGAATGTATACAGCCTTAAGCAAAGCCAATAATTGCTCTACTGAGCAATTATTATTGTCAATGCAATCAGTGAAACAACAAAAAGGGGTATACATATATTTTATACACATACACACATAATTTTATACACACAGTTGCATACAGACACACAGATGTTCATACAGAGACATTTACACAGAGATATTTATACAGAGATTTATTAATTTATTTATTTGCCTATTATTCATTTATTTACTCATGTCTTTATTTATATACCTAAATATTTTAGTATTTACCTTAATATGCACACATGGTTGCCTGTGATAAATTCGCAGTGTGAAAATCTACAAAAATCTGGGGATATAAATAGCAAATAATTATTGAAATCTTCCTTTTTTTTTCTTTATATTCCTCACTTCTGTTAATATCTCTTCTGTATTATCACCTCTTCATATTGCCACAAAACCCACCTTATATTTTTGCTCTCCTCTTTTCATTCACTCTTGGTCAAGTTTCATGACACCTTCTCTTATTTCCAGTGTTGACGTGTCCTGCTCTCTCAAAGGAGACTTTTTAACCTTCCCCACAGATTGAAACAGGGTGGTACCAAGTTTTCAATGTTTCTTCCTATATGGGGCAAGGTTTAGAAAGTCACCATGACTCAAGTCAGACACCTGACTTCACACTCCTACTACGGCATGGTGTTGGCTGGGCTGGTGCTGGGAGTAAAGCCCCATCTCTTTTCAGTTGTTAGCAAAGCAGAAAAAAGTCAATTGGCAGCAGTCTTGGCTTTAGTATCTGCTTTGCAGACACTCTTTTCTCCCTGCTCAGTCAAGACCAGCCTGAAATAACATCTTCTCCATACACATAATTATATATAATTATATATATATATAAAAAAATTATATATATATATACACATAGATATGTACAGTTGTATGAGTATCTTTGGCTTGCTACACATCATAGCACACCTTGTCCAAGTAGATAAATAAAGAGAGATGTAAATAATGAGAATCATGTCCAATTCGGCCTGCGTGTGTTTGCATGTCTCTGTAGACACCGTCCAGGCCACTCTCTGTACAGGCTATAAGAAACAACTCAGTCCTCATTACACTCATGAATTACTTAGCTTTTTATGGGTGCATTTGGTATGGTTTACTTGCAATGTTTGTTTCATAAGTTTCCCTGTTCTCAGTTCTAGAAATGCAAAAGAATGAAATTTTGATAGACTCAGCTTTCAAAAAAGCGGGTTTTCTATATTCTGGCCTCTAAGCTGAAGCATCCACATATGCACCAACAGGGACATGAGGACTGAAACCATCTTTCCTAGGGACAGCACATTTCAAAGATAGTTAAAAGACAGCTGAGAAATTCACAATTAGGAGCAGATACATTAAAATGAGAGGGGTACTCTGTTCAGGTTTCTGCCATAAAGTTAATTCTTTTTGGTATGTGATAACACTTTACAGCAATAGGAATCCCACTGCAGTTTAGAGCAGAATATGAAGGTACACACACACAAACACAGAAGTACAATTAAAAAAGTTAACTGGTGAAGACACACACATGTATTTACACCTGTGTGTCTATCCATGTGTTTATACATATGTGGGCATGGAAAGACACATATTGATAGTAAAAAGACATTCCTAAAATTTCAATGATGAAACTGAAGTAATCCATGTTACATGGGATGTAAACACCCAAAACACCTTGAGGTACTATACTCACTCCCAAACAGCAGCTTTTGTTGTCCCCTGTTACCCTTAATGGGTCTTGAAATACATGCCACCAAATGTGTGTAAATTTTGTAGGCAGGCAATTAATGAAGGCAGGTTCTTTGCTCTGCTAGGTGTCCTCTAAATTATTTAAAATATGTTTATGAATATTGAGAATAAAAATGCAATAAACAGAAAGACCTCATACACAAGCAAAGGAGAAGTTTAAAATAATGGCAGCAGTATATGTAACTCTGACATTCACACATTGTGTTCTTACATAATAGATCACAGAAATCAGGGAAATAAAGTTAAACAATGGGGGTTTAATTGCATATGCCATTAAAATTATTGAAAGCTATTTGACCAACTGATCACAGAGAGAACAGGAAGGTAAAAGGTGGAAGAGAACAGTAGAAGACAGATATAAAGGTTAATACACATATATAACACTTATATGGATTAATATACACTTTCATGGATTAATATTTTTCTTGGTTACATTCCTTATTTCGTTGTTAAATTATCTTATATCAGTACAGTTAATGCTTCAAGAAACAGAAAATTCTGAATGAGAAAATCAAAAAAGTTCAGTATAGCATCCTGTATAAACTCAACAGCATAGGCACCTGCCTCACCAAATAAAATAGAGCTTTTCCTTATAGAAGTTCTCTCCCTATCTAAGAGAAAAAGAAAAGGAGTTTTGCCATAAAAGAGTTGTTCTGCACTATATGCAAGACAATCCTAAATGCTGAAGGAGAAAACTGATTTTAGAAGTCAAGATTTTCTGTTTAAATATCTGGTGTATCTCATTCTCAGCTACAACTGTCAGAGTTGATAATGACAATTGAGTCAGTTATAGACAATTATGACAGAGAGACAATGTCTGTGAATTTAACAGTATGAACATCTTCACAGCAAAATGTCAGATGCTTCATATAAAGGAGTCAGTATTTCTGCTATTTCCTAAAAATCTTTTCCAGTTCAGGTGAAAAGTTAGATCTGAAATTTATAGGTGAAAAAAGTATAAAGAACTTTGTTTGATTTTTAAAAATCTTAATCTTTTTAAAACTCTTAATCTAGTTCAACTTTTTAAAAAATGTAATTAATATTTAGTTCTAATCTAGGAAACTATTTTAACGCATCCCAAAACCATGAAGAGCAAATATTTTAGAAGTTTCAAAGATTTTTCAATACCATAAGAAAATATTTTTAAAGCAGTCTTTTCCAATTAAGAGCTTTGAAATTACCTTCATTGTCAAAAAAATTTTTTGCAATAAGAAATCCTTGAGAGACAGAGCACATAAAATGAGTTGTGTGTATATTGCACGAGTGCTTCCTATTCAGTTTTTCTTGCAGAATGTATTCTCTTTAAAAATTTTATCTAACTACTCTTTTTCCTCCCTTCAATAACTTTTAAAACAATGTTAATAATTTTGCAGTTCTGGAGTAGAAAATTCTGTAAAATAAGGGTATTATTACTGGTATCTAACTCTTCACTAGGTCTTCCAATTTTCAATGCTGGATATAAGATTAGAAAAAATAATTAAAGGATGTGAAAAAACAAAGAACAACTGAAGCTTTGAAGAGGTTATTTTGCAGTAAAATTATGTTTTGATTTGAACTTGTCTTTGATGTTTTATCTAACCAATGTATCCATTACTAGATTTGAAAACATACTAATATGGAGCATAATCTTTAATGTACATTTACATGCAATATGCTTGTATAATTCTATAGAGCAGTAGATGCATATTCCCATATGAAACACGTCATTAGGATAGTTTTTATTTTCAAGAGGGTTTTTTTTTTTAATAGCTGGTTATTTACATGTAAGAACTGAGAGCATGAATACACACCCCCTATCATGATGCTTGCTAAGAAAGTATAAGCAACTAATTTGCAGAGAGTTATCTGCATATATGTATAATCAGCAAACAGCTGTGCAGTTATGACACTTACTGGAAAACTGAGATACCAATAATTCTTTTATTGGCACCAAAGAAAAGAACCAAGAAAACTGGAAGTTTTTTCCAGGCGAGAACTCAACCAACCAAATACACAGAGAATAGGGGCATCAATTAAAAAATAAAAATTAAAAATATTGGAACCTGCAAAACCTCTCTGGGAAAGGACCAGGATACAATCAGAAGCTATGCTCAGCAGAAATCAACATCTTGTGAAACACATTATGATGAGTATAACAAACCCAAGAGATGATAGATTTTCCTGAAAGTAATTTCTTAGTGTTAAGATATAAAAGTAGATTCAACTTTTAAACACCAGCATGAGGAATGGCCTTTGATTTGGAAAACAAATCTTGATAAGCAAAGATATTGCATAAACCATTATAATGTCTCTCTCACTTTGAAAACTAAACCAACATGAACGTCCTCCACACCCGTTCAGTAAGGCAGCATGCTGCTAGAGAAGGTATGTGGTCTGGTATCAGCCTTACATTACTTCCACTTTGGGTATTTAGACATCTCAGACTGAGCTGTTCTGCTGAAATTAAATGAAAAGACAAATGTGGATAGGATGTTCAGCACTACAGGTGAAAGGCTACACTTCAATTTGGCAAAATATGTTTAAATTAGGCCTTATAATAGGTTGGTTCCCCATTATTTTGTGCCATTAATTTGGTTTTAGAAAATACTTTAAAACACCTTCACTTGTGAAATCTTTCACAGCCAGCTGATTGTCTCCCTAACTGAAAATGAGAGGCAAAATGTCAAGAAGAGCAAGTATTACCTTAACCTTGTATTGCACTGATCAGAACTTGTCTCAAAGTCAATGATTGCAACTTGTTCAGAATAACCTGATGACTCAGTCTCTCAGAATGCTAATCTTCAAATTCAGTGCAGCAAAGGACCAGGGGATTAAAGCCACATTCAATTGTAATGAGATCAATCATTAAAGGCAAAACAGAGTCCATTGACATGGTATGTCTAACATGTGTAAATGCTTTTACTTTAAAATTTTCATTAGGACAAGGATTTAGAATCATTGTTCTGTCATTATATTTTGCCTATTATTTTCATTTTATTCTTATTAGGTTGTTAATAAAGCTCCCAATTTTCTGCAGATACTTGCATTGTAGCTTCAATTTATACAGACACCAGGGTTTTTTTTGTTTGGTTGGCTGGTTTTAATGAGAAAAGGAATCTGACTGCATAGTCTCTTCCTATTATTCTTCTGATTTTTCTCCTTCTGAATGTTTGAAAAGATTGTCTCATTGTGAAACTTGCTTTTTCCTGCTTTCTGTATGACATAGAACTAGAGCTTCCTATTTCCCTCAGAATTATTTTCTGGCCAATGCATTTACAAACTGGATTGGGCATATGCAGTCTGCCACTGGATGATGCTCCATTCCCCCTGCGCTCCCTGACCTCCCAAAATACCAGGAACTTAAGAAAAGTGTGGAGCTTTGCTCCTTTGAATTTTTTTTTTTTTGAGAAAAGTATAAGTAAGCAATCTTCAAATGCTACTTTTCTATGTTTCACTTTGCTTTGTACAACTCACTCAGAGAATGTTACAGCATTTCATTTCCAGAAAGCAAACTGTAAATTTATTTGGGGGGGGGGGCATAGCAAAGGATACTCTACATGATTAATTAGCCCAAAGCATGTTCTGAAGACAAACAAATAGAGAAGAAACTGTGCCAAATTTTGCCTGACTCCCATTCCCATTGTCTAGGAAGAGCAGTACAATTTGTAAATGCACAGTTTTTGACCAAGTTTTTCTTTATACACAAGGAACTAATTCTCATTTAAGCCACATAGCAATTTTTTTTTCTGTCATTGAAACCAGGAAACAAACTGGCAAACATATATGAATCATGAGTAACAATTAGGAAAAACCCATTCTATAACAACTATCCTAAAAATTACTTACTTTCTATTTTCTTGTTATGTTTCCCCTACCCTTTCTTACTTATACTGTGTATACAAACCTATTTATTGCATTTGTGGATATATTTCCTTAAAATTATGTATTGAAGTGTGGATGACAGAGGCAGGATTCTAAGAAATTAGAGGTAAAGTACATGATCTTCAGAAGAGTTAAAGTAATCAAGACAGGCTTCTACACTTGGAATAAAATAATATTGGAATAAAATAATATTTTCCCTCTTACAATGTATGTGACTTGGCTCATTAACAAGGTACAGCTCTTAATTCCAGAATCTTCTAAGACTCATGTCTTCTCCAGTGTTACATTGCAATTCTAGATTTATTACTTCTACATAACAGTACAAAATTGCTGTAATTACAATTACCTTTGCTTTCAGATACTACCTCTCTCACACAGCCTTCCCAGGAGGTTTTAAAACAAAGTAGCTAAAAAAATAGGTGAGTAATGCTGTAACATTGTTGTCATATGACAGGTCTGAAAACATACGCAGCAAATTCACTACTGAATACGTGGCTCTTCTGATGTTCAATGATTGACACAATTTCTCCTGACTCCCTTGATGGAGTCTAAGAAATCTAAACAGAAATGAATATTACAAAACCAGAAATTACAGAATTTTTGGATTTGAGAAGTGTTTAATGGAAGAGATTTTTAGTTGCAAGTTTTCTGGCTTTCCTGTCTTAAGTATAGACTCCATAAAAATTTATTGCTTTCTCACATAGTTTCCTGAATTTTGTTTCTGCCTCAACTGAACATGACAGAGGCAAAGAAGGGAAGAGAGAAGAGAAAGGCAGAGGAAGAAAGAGAGCAAGAGAAGAAACCACTTCTAAGGAGTGGTTACTAAGCTAAGTGCCAAATATTCATAACACAAAACATAGACTGTTGCTATAACATCATAATTATCAGCTGGAATCTTGCCATACGACACGTAAAAATAGCCATGTGCCATCTGGTAATCATTTTTTTCTCAGGGAAAATGGAAATTAAGGACTACAGCAAAGCTAATCCCTTAGCCTTGGGACAGTGTCAGAACAAGCATACACCACTTCTTGGTATATTTGTTTCCTAGGCATGTCCCTTGATATTAACATAATAAATCAAAAAATAACTAAAAAAATTCTTATGTTCTAGAACAGGTCTTTCCTAGGGATCTAAGGCAGCTCATTAAAAGAAGAGAACATCCATAATGACAAATACTAACTACATTTCTTTGGACTCCAGCTTTCACTCTCCTTTCCTGTTTTCAGTCTACTTGTAGCAATGACATTTTCAGTGTAGATCTAGAATAGCAGTTCTTAATATAAAAATCACAACTTTCAAAATTGAGTTCATTTTACTTTTATACAGTCTAATTTACAGACGATCATGCATGCAAGTTTCCTAACTTAATTCACATTTATGACAGTATTTAATATGTTTTCTACTGCATCTAAGCAGTAATATATTTCTGCATTTTTATAAAGTATATAGCCTTTCCAAATATGTTCATTTTGTTTGTATTTACACATTTTGCTAGGCATTATATGATTTTTACTTTAATTGATTTATATCTTACTTTTCATTTGCATTCAGGCGAACAGAATAGGAGGACAGATAAGAATAATGACAAATGATGATGCAATCTTTCAATTGCTAACAACATACCTTTCTCATTAGCCAGAAATTACTTGAAGAATACACATGAATACCTTAATATAGTTGTACTACTCCAGACCTTCATCTAATTTATGTTTTCAGGGGATAAAACCTTTCATAACTTTACTCATGACAAATTTGCTGTGACTAACTGCTCCAATTACACATATAACTAGATGCCTGCATCCTAAGTGCATTGGCTTCCTGACAACCCAATTCTACAAGTGTTGTTTTTGTCACGTATTTCCCAAGAAGCCATCTGCTATTATAATCCTGAAGATTGATTGGCACGTGTTGAAGAAGGTCCATTAATTTTTCTTTGTTTTATGGTTTTTATTATTTGTATACAGGGTCCTATTATCATAAGCACAGAGGAAAATCACAGGTGAAGCATTTTCCTTTACAATGGTTTCAAAGCATGACTTCGGTTAAAATATTGTGCCTCGTCCAGTGACCTTCTGCCTGTCTCTTGCTTCTACTATCAGCAAGCAGAGTATGAATTTAACCACTCTTGCCAGATAGCTAAAGCAAATTAGACTCTTTCTCCTTGAGTTCAGGCTGAAAGAAGTGTTGTGGATGCCTTTGACATAGACCACAGTACATCACAGGCCATTATTTGTCAGTGTGATCCCCAAATGCATGGATTCAAATGAAAGCAGCACCTTTGCTCACACTTGTTACAGGTGCCTGAGGGACTTGTTACTGAGATGTATTTTATAGAACAGTTTGTCTACACCAGTGTTGACTGCAAATAAAGTATCCCCACATCTCTCACAGCAATATTTTTTTTCAGAAGCAGCAGAAAGATTTTAACTGCACTGTGGAAACAAGGAGTACTCACAGTGCTTTTGCTCTCTGGTTCATTATTCTTGCCCCACAGTCCTTCAATCTTATTTAAAGCAATACAGATAGAAATCTCATAGTTTCTTCACTTTTCCTTTAGGAGCCAGAAAGTACAAATTTCTTAAATTTATATAAAGTTCCTGAACTAATAACCCATACTTCATATAAGAAAAGTCTTATAATGCCTGCAAGTCTCAGAACTCCTAAGGACTGGCCTGAGGATCACTCTTGTTACCTCTACCTGGAATTTTTCTGACCATACTGTTTTCTGCACTGAACTGAAGGTAACTCTTGCCATTTGAAGGGAAATCAAAGTCTCAACATATTGCAAAGGAGATGGTGTTTTTTCACAGTTAGTAAAAACTCAGTTTTCCAGGCCAGAAGCTCTAGCTTTTGGCCTTGATTTGAGGACAGGAAAAATTAAATTTCTTTGTGAAGTGTGGATGTTATGGACTGCCATTACTCTTCCCTTAGCAGGCACAGTGTCTTGAAATTGTCTGTTTTCTTTTTCAGAGGTAATTTTTTCTTTGTTTTAGGTTACCACAGTCACTGAAGTTGCCTTAAAAAGAGCAAAACCCCTACTACTTCCTTTTATGTGGTTATCCCAATGTTAGTTGGGCCACTATTTCATGGCTAGGTACTGAAGGAATACAACTATATTAGATACAAGTCTCCTGTTTAAAATAAAGATATTTGTTGAAAGAACTGTATCCCAGTGAAAGTTTAAGGAGGAAATGATACCTTGTCCTTTTTATTCAGGCTGTCAAATGCCAAATATTTTGACAGAAATGTCAGTATTTCCCTAACATAGAAATATTGACCAAAGCAAGCAACTCCTGGGATAATTGGACAGAAAAATAATTACCCTTTAAAATATCAGTATGCCCTAATTTTCAAACCAAACCCACTTTTTTTATTTCCACCTAACATGGGTGCTAAGAAGTGAAACACCACCACTCCACTTACCACCATCTGAAAAAAAAAAGGCAAAATGCCAACATTACTCTTTCATGAAACAACACTGTATCAATACCAAAATGGAAACTTCTTTGACATGAAATTATATAAAAATATTTTCCAAAAAGATATTAAATATTAAAACATATTTCATATTTCTCTCTGTAAGAAACATGGATCTTTGCTTTTTTGAAGGTCAAAAATAAAAACATTTTATTATTTATTGTAATCATTGTGAAAATTAAGGCAATATAAAACTGATAGAAATCTCTCTTTTGTCACCCTTGCTATTCAGTTTACCTTACAAGTCACAGTCATTACTCGCAGGTTGAACTGTAAGTATATTAGATGTGATATTCCAGGCTCACTGTGCTACTTACAATTTAAAGACAAAATTAAATTTTCAAGGGGAACTGAAAAAAACCCCACATGGCAGTTTTCCATAACTTTTGACAAGATACCATGGTAAGCAAGGGAAGATGTCAATCACTGAGCATAGCTTGCAGGAGCTTGTGTACACTCAGGGATGGGAAGGTGTTGTGCTTGTCTTTGAAGACTCCTTCCCTCTCAGACTACTGAAGATGATTTCTGGCTGGTGTTAGAAAATGAGCCATATGAGAAAACTGCCACCTCCAAAGAAAATCGGCAGAAAAAGATGTTGAAAGCCTTGAAGACCCAACTGAAAATTCATTATCATCATTTGAATTTGCTTGTAAGAAATCTTTTGACTGTCACATAGTAGTAAATTTATGAGAACCACAATAGCTTGACATAAAAGCCAGCTGTATTTTGTATTTCCTCTGCAAGTTTCAGCTTTTGGTCTGCATCTTTAATATTGTAAGCACATTTTTGGAAACAGAATAAGAATAAATTCTTCAGCAAATTAAGAGAAAAGGGAACTCAATTATGAAGGCAATGAGTATGATGTGTATTTTTTAAAGTAGGCCTCAGATACAGGTAAAAAGCATTCATAATCAATTCAAAAGTATAAGCCATTTCATAAATATCATCTATTAAATGCTCAGTTATAGACAGAAAATTGTTGGAACAGTCTTTCTTAAAGCAACTTGGATAATTATAGGTCAAAAAAAAAAAAAGCACAGACAAGAAGTCATAGGTAGTCAGTCATTTAGTTAAGAATCAAGTTGTTACATTGTTCTGTGGAAACTAATCTCATCAGAAAAAAAAATAACTTCAGAATTTCAAACATGTCAAAAATCTACAGTGTTCTGCTGACACTTCAAGTGAGAGTTGTGAACTTCCACTTCAAGGCACTCAGGCTTGATCATGTTTCTGTCTAGAGGTCACCTAGTTGCATTACTACGTTAAATGTGTCCAAACTGGCATTTCTCACTTCTCAGCAGGGCTCAGACATTGAGGTCTAGTGTTTCACTGATTTATCAGCTGTCTAGCTTCCACCTGTACAGCAGAAAATGCCCACGACCCTCAAAATGTCCCAGGACCCACACCATTAAATCTTACAGTATAGAACTCCCTAAGCCAGGGGAGGTGCTTGGGTGTCCCACCTAGACTGAGCATAAAATAACTCACTGAACTTCGTGTTTTGTGGGTTTCTCCCAGTCCCAATGGATCAAGGCTGCAATCATTTTCTTGACTAGCAAACACTGAAATTGCAACAATTGTCTTATTGCTGGATCCATGGGTGGTCACTATATACCCTTATAAACTTTCTTTGAAAATTAACTTAGCCAACTTTACCTTATCCAGAAAAGAAGGCATTTACTAGGGCATTGAATGGAGTTTTTTGCTTTAGTTCTGTAATACATTAACCTGTGATGATACCACATCAGTAAATTACATCTAGATGCTCATATTAGTGTGGAATGATAAATCATATTGCTATGCTTTCTGCCATTACTGCTTTCAAGAATTTGTACTGTGTACAATCTGTTCTGTTACTACAGTTGTTCAGCATAAAAAGGAACCCTTTTTAGACTTATAATAAAAATTAAAAATTTCTGATAGTGTGAAATGGTACAGTCCATGTCAGAATACAATCATAGCAATTTTTTGTCAATGACTGGGGGAGCTACAGACTACTGGACAAACTAGCAATGAGAAGTTTATGAGAACATTTGGAACAACCCAGAGTTTTGATCTTTCTTTTAAGCAGCAATAAAGTATTCTGCACACCATAGCTGAAACTGTAATTTTTGACCATTTACCATTTTGTACCTCTTCCCTCGAGCACAGTCACACTACTAGAACAGTGTTTCCTGTGTTAATGATAAGGTGAAATATTCCCACACTTTCTCTCAATTTTTGTTACTTCACAGCTTTATTGTCTGCTTTCCACTGCATATCAATTAATAAATGAAATCAGTAGAAGAAATATTTGTAAAGATGAAAAGATGAAAAACGTTTATAGTGATTTCTGCTGCATAGTATGATTTAGAGAAAAATGGCAGTTATCATTAGTGTGCATAATTATTTTTCAGCATTATTCTGTCTTCAGAAGTAAACATGGAGAAAAGAACTTGATTCTATGAAAAGAACCTTTTTCATTAATATAAACATCTGTAATATAAACATCTATAGCTAAACTTCAGATTCAGAAGAGCATTGAAAGATTCATAATAATTTTTTTTCTGGTACTTCTCTGTCCAGTATCATTGTGTACTAATCAATGACATACCAGCTTAATGACTTACTCCATATAAAATTTGCAAAGAAATATAAAGAAATGTATTCTTTATATCCTCTCCCAATAAATAATGGTTTTCTATATTTTTTTGCAGACAACAATATGGTAGATTTTTCAGGCAGAAATCTCAGAAGCTGAAATATCCTAGAAGCTGCTGTTTGTAATGATATGTGCATAATACGGGCTCTGATGAGCATTTTCTGCTGCCTTTGAGAAGTTTCTTAATTCTTGAGACAAGGGCTTTGGACACTGTAGGTAAAGCCAGAAGGTCTCGTGTTGCTGAGATTGCTTTCTTTTATAGGCTTATAAAAGAGCAGATCCACAACCATCTGTTGGCAAGCTTTGCCTCAGTGAAAAAAGCAAAACAAAAAAAGACCCAACCAACCCCCCTACCCAAGAAGGAAAAACAAACTTCCTAAAAAATTAAAACACCAACCTCAACTGATATTATTATAGCCTAGACTTACTTTCATATTTCATGAGGTATCAAAGCCAAGAAAGTGGTTTATGTCGCTTTGAAACAGATTCAAATGTTGGCTTAGTCAAACTTCAAATTAAGCCTCAGTGAAGTATTTTGTCATCTCCATGGTGCATTGTTAAATCACAAGACGACTCACAGTGTCTCACAACTTGATTAGGGCAGAAAGGCACCTTAATCAAGTTGATCTAATTGAGATTGCTATTTATTGGAAACATTAATTGATTTTCCATTTGTCAACAAGGAACTGCATTAATTTCCACATGTTAGGACAGAAAAGTTGGTGTGCACTTACACGGATGTAATGAAAGTGAGGCCGTAAAGACTAGAAAGTGAGGCTAAATCCTTCAAGCCTTTAGCATTGACCATTTAGGGTGAAAAAGCCTGGTAATCAGGAAGGAGAGACAATTTTCTTTTGCAGGCTGAGAAAGGCAGGCAAAGCTCACCGAAAGTAAAACTCAGAAGCAACAAGCTCAGTTTCTGGTTAGGGATGCCTGCCCACAAACTTCTCCCAGGCCTTCCTCTGTCTTTGTATAGGCTGAGTGTGCAAGACCCCCATCACCAGTGAATCTAGGGACACTGTCTAAACAAATGCCAGCACAACCCTTGTATCACTAAAACCTATTATTTGCAAGGGTTTTTGTCAGCAGAGAGGGACTCCAGCGGCCAGGCTTTTCTCAGTCTTTACTGCTTTGTGTGGCATGGATATTTTGTAACACATATCGTTTATGCTGCTGTAGAATATGCCCACTACACTAACCAAAATTCAACCTCTCCTTTTCCTGTTGCCACTAATCGAGTCAATAAATAATTGCATGGGTTGTTTGCCTGGATAAGCATCCTCTCTAGGCCTCAGAGTGCTTACACAGCTGGAAAAAACTCGGTTAAAAAATCAGGTCTCTTTATTTTTGTGAAGTCGAAACATTCCTTTCCTCATTTTGAGGATACATGTAGCGAAGAAATGAAAAGTTCACTACTCATTAAGAAATCATTGGGCTCTGGGGTCTCTTTTGGAAGCTAGACTAAGTAATTTAAAGGAATCTCTACTTTGTGCAGTAAAGATTAAAATAACTGGTACAGGTGCAGGAGTTTGTAAGATCCTGGGGAGGGATATGAAGGGGAAAGATTTTTTTCAAACCCATTAGTGATTTTAAAGGCCAAATCTAAGCATGGGACTAAGCTTCTGCAAAATTAGTGAGACACTTGATTTCAAAGTGAGAGGGGCTCCCAATTGTAGGTAATGCTTTTGCCTCTAAACCTGTGAGAATGGGGTGAAAGCAAGTGAAGCTCACAGCAGACCAGGGACTGCACCAGAACCCTTGCAGAGAGCAGAATCGAGGACTGCCCATGCTACCTGAGCAACCAGGTCAAACATGTCCCCAGTAATGAAGATCCATTCATTACTATAACATGCAGGCTAGCACTGTAGATCACTTTCATGGTCTCCAAAGAAGCTGAGCAGTTATCAGTAACGTTCAAAAATCCACTGGAAAGTCATTCATTTCACTTTATAGTCCTAATTAGCCATTTGTATAGTTCTATAATTAAATATGCTCCTTTCTCATCAAGTTTTTCACTTTAGTAATGATACCACTGTGCCACAAACAGGCCCCATGCTGTTTGGTTTGGGACTTATTCATAGCTTTTAATTGGTCACCCAGTGGTTAGCCAATAACCCCTTCTATGGGAAGCAACACTCCAAATGCTGTTAATGGGCTAGAGGCATAGTGATTGCCTCCTGGTACCCAGCAGTACTGGGAATAAAGCAATTTCCTCCACTGTGTTGTGTGCCCAATAGCTAATCCTCTCCACTCCTGAAATGTACACTATTTGGTTATAAGTATTTGTGCTGGCTTACTTACCGCTGGGTTGTTAATAGGCAGTGATTCTTCAATGCTCCTTCAGTGAAGTTACAGTCTGGTTGCTGACTGCTAATTAAAATAAGTTTGTACTCTAACACTGCAACTAAAAGGTAGCAAGGTCATATTATTTAATGCAGCAGTCTTTTATTTAACAATGTTTATACCATATTTATTTGTGCACATTTTGCAGCTAGGCAAAATTATTATTGATCATGACAATGTAGTCAAAGTGATCCACAGACTAATCTTTCCTTCCTTGGGGTATGATCACTAGGCTTTCCCTGCCTCTGAGTACACAGTTAAAAAACAGTGCATGCACGCAGATTTCTCATTCAGTCTATTTCTCAGCTTGAAAAAAAATAGTGGTAAATGAGCTAATAATATTTTAAAATAACTCAATCTGCCAGGAGCCTTTATAGAAATCAAAACATATATGCATGAGCACTGGAATAATTCTAAACCCAGTAAGGTTAAGAGAGCAAAGTGGTTACGATTTTCAGAAACAAATTTTATTTAGTACTTTTTTCTACTGTTTTAAAATCCTGTTTGAATAAGAACTCCTACCATCAAGTTATCTGAATGTAGTATTCATCTGTTGCATGTGGCTCTTCCTTTCTGCTTGCCTCCAGCAGATGACAAACTCTCTCCAGCAGAAATAACTCTGGTCCATTTACTTTTGCTTTCTACTTTGCTAACAGGGAGGCCACAGAATTATTCCTAGCCATATTCTTATTGAAATTACTATCTGAGACAGAAATAAAATGTTATGACTTTTAAAAAGTTGCTTCCAGTCTTTCACTTGTCCATATAATAAAATAGAAGTTCACTTATCTTGTGTCTCCAACACAATGTAAAGCACTTTAATTTCAACAAGGTGCTAGCACAATGTGTATTTTAGTTATGGAGATATTTCAGATTTTTTTCTTAAATAAAATGTACATACAACTTGGAAGTGGGTTCAGAGTCTATGAAAATCTAATAATCAGGGAACAAACACCATTTGACCTCCTACCCTTCAATTCTAATATGGATATTCCATGGCAGTAGAAAACAGACACGCTTTCTCAAGTTTACATCAACGGAGAACGTATACAGGGCATCACATATCCTCTAGTCACTCCCTGTAAGCTGAAAGAAAACAAAATTGAAACAATTCCTACTCTGCTGTGCTGCCATTGCTTAATACCAGGTTTTATCTAGTGGCACTGACAGGCAACATGCTGCTTAACCTCCAACTGATTTTGCAGTTCTGAAGAAATTCATGTGACTTTGCTTCATCTTCCTAACCTCTGGAATATAGGTAATAGTTATTAATCAGAAAGAGAAAGAAAAAGAAAAGACAAAAAATGTCTGAATTACTGGTGTGTTTGATATTCATAAAGTTTCTGCATGCAATTTCTATTAGAAATTTCACTTCCCTGTGTGATTTTTTTTCAGTCTCCTAATTTGTTTCTGTTCTACAGAAAAATAAGACATTATTAACTTCAAACTCAAACAGAGCACATTCTGTGTGCTTTTAAAACGACAAAAGAAAACTCTCAGGCTGTTGAGGAAGGCTGATGGTCAGGAATTGTCCAAAAGTGATTAGCTATGTTTTGCGTACGAGGCATTATTTTACTTCTTCTCTGATTCAGGAAACAAGTGTGCATGACAGTAATTTCAGCACATTAATTCCTGTTCAGTAGAAATGTTCATATGCAGAGGTGATTGCATGTTTTTCACCTGACTTTTCATAGACAAGGCATACTGGAAAAAAACATTTAGATAACATCCTTAAATATTACATTGAATGAAAAATGCAGGATTATTTTTATAATGAACTTTACATAATACTGTAGACAGTATATTTTATAGGGCATTCCTTTTGTAATCTGGGTAGCATTCACAAGACCCAGCTAAGTATCAGCTGAGGACCCCTTTGTGCATTTTATGCATGTGCAGAAAAGTTAGCATGTTGCTCAAATTGTACAGAACAGAGCCCTGTTGGAGGAGGAGATGAGAGCAAGGAGAAAGGATGCTTTTTGCCCAGAGTTTATCTATCTACCAGTTTATACTTAGCAGATAATGTGCCCATTATATTTTTCTAATCAGCTCAGTTACCCATTTAATTCATCATCATATGATTTGGAAAATATCTAATTTAAAAATGTGATTTTTATAATTAACATCTTAGCTAGAATTTCCTTTTGTTCCTCAGCCCTCCCAAATCCTGCCCTGACCCCTCTCACTGTATCTGTACAGCATCTATCACCTCAGATCATTTGGCAGGAAACAAAACATTTACTCCCCCTCACAGAAAAAGAAAAAAAAATCATATTACTTGGTTCATAAAAATATGATTAATTTGTTGGGAAACTCAGTAGAAATCTTTTGATTGACTTCCTTAAGTCTTGAATCAGATTCATAGCAAATACCAATGAGGACTAGCCATAGGTCCAGCCTCTGCAAAAAGTAGGACATTGCTCTGTTTGTTTGATCTATGGACACTAAAGCTCAGACGCATTAAAGTAATTTGCTATAATTTTGTAAGAGATATTGGAGACTGAAACAGCTGTAAATACTGAATCTCAGACTACTCCCCACCCACCAAGCATATGGATCAATATTTTTGTTTAACAATGCAATTCTCTATTCACTCTTATTATGCTAGTCATTAATATCTGTCATTTTGAAGTTTAGGTCTTGTGAAGGGAGGATGAAGATGTTCAAACCCACATACACACTCCGTGCTCCCTGTAAGTGGAAGGAAGGTGGATTCCCTTTTAAAATGTAACCAAACCCAAGGTGTTTTGTAAGGGACAAGCACCAGCAGCTGAAGCACTGATTTCAGACACCCAGCCAGGGTTTGCTTGTGAATGTGACCCTGCTGTCAGCACAACCTTGGGCAGTCACTGAGCACTGCATTAGGATGACTTGCCAGCTCGAATGTTCCTGCTCAGTAGTCTGCTGTTCAGATGTAAGGCTATTTTATTGTCTAAAGTTGCATGGTGGGGAATAGCTGACAAACCCTGTATGCAGGAGAGACAGCGTCCATCTGAGTGTGTTTAAGACACCTGAAAAACAAGACAGCTCTGTGTGTCTGTGGCAGCAAGCAGAAAAGTATACACTCCTTGCTTCGCTAAAAAAACACCCTGAACAAGCCCAGAAGGCAGACTTGGAGATTTGTGTGCAAGAAAACTGTCTGTCATTTTTTATTTCTGTTTTTTTCAAGCCAACAGGGCTGAGAGTACCCTTTGCAAATAAACTTGAGTTCATCAAAGAATATTGTAAGTTCATATAATCAATTTGCTTTCCTAATGATAACAGATCCTCAATATTGGCTGTTTGGGCTAAAGGGAAAATGATGTTATTATCACCTGGTTGGAAAAGTTAATCTACTCCACCATGCATCATGATTTAATTATTCCTAATTGATCTTAATAGATGGATGTCAAGTCTGGCCTTGCTTGGCTTCAATTATAGCAATTTTGCAGCCTCCCTTTGTAGCAGATCTTGGCAAATATCTGATGATTTCTGCCTGTCTCCATTTATGTTGGAACACTTCTAGACTCAGCTAAATGCTACTTGAAAATTTTATGCATTGTGGCACCAAGGAGAAAGAGAATGGAGATACAACAGATATTCTTTGTATACTGTTTGTACCCATTTCCAGTTTATGCAGTATTGGAGCTGTGTTGGTTGCTCTTCTGTCAGTAGCTGATAAGGGAGGATGAATGAAAAACTGTCAGGCTTTTAAGCCAAATATTTTTGGGAGTTATGCTTTGTTTTTTTCCATTTTAATTTGCTGGAATATTCATGTACCACCACCTAATAAGAAAGAAAGACAAATATGTTATTTATAATCTAAGAAAATACCTCTGCCACGAGTTGCTTGTGTTGTCTCCTTTTTGATACTTTTGTTCACATTCTAAATAAATTTTAAAAAATTTGCTCAGGCTGGCTATCTTTGTGGTCACTAGAAGATTAGTAAAACAATATCACAGAATTGTAGAATGGTAGAATATACTGAGTTGGAAGGAACTCAGCAAGATTATTAAATCCAACTCCTGGCCCTGTGCAGGAAACCCCAAGAATCACACCATGCGCCTGAGAGCATTGTCCAAACTCTTCTGGATCTCAGACAGGCTTGGTGCTGTGACCACTTACCTGGGAGCATGTTCCAGTGCTCAATCACCCTACAGATGAAAAATGTTTTCCTGGTATCTCACCTAAACCTCTCCCGACTCAGTTTCATGCTGTTTCCTTGAATCTTGTCACTGGTCATGAGAGTGAAATGATTTGCACCTGCCCCTTCACTTCCTCCCCTGAGGATGTTGAAGACCACAATGGAATGCCCCCTCAGTGTCCTCCAAACTGAACAGACCAAGTGACCTCAGCCACTCCTCACAAGGCTTTTCCTCCAGACCCTTCACCACCCTCATACCCTCCTTTGGAGACTCTAACAGCTCAGTGTCTTTCTTACATTGTGGCACCCAAAACTGCCCCCAGCACTTAAGGCGAGGCTGTGCCAGTGCCTCCCTTTTCCAGCTGGCAGTGCTGGGCCTGATGCCCCCCAGGACATGCTTGGCCCTCCTGGCTGCCAGGGCACTTCTGGCTCAGATTTAACTTGCCACTGACCAGGATACCCAGGGCCCTTTCTGCAGCACTGCTCTCCAGCCTCTCATTTGCCTGTCTGCACACACAACCAGGGTTGCCCTGTGCCAGGTTGTGAGAGACTGAAATGTTATGGTTAATGTTTCAAAAATTGTTATGGAGTAAGTGCTGAAGAGAAGTGGGCCGAGGATGGAGTCCTGCAGAACGTCACATGTGATGGGACCCCAGCGTGATGTTACCCCAATAAGTACAACTCTTTGTGACCGACCCATGACCAGCTGCTCGCCCATTGCATTATTCAGCTGTGTGCCTGATATTTGTCCAGAAGGATACTGAGAGACAAAAGCTTTGCTGAAGTCCAAAAAGATTACACCTGCTGGCATTGCTAGATTAACAAGGTGAGTTATCCTGCCGTAGAAGGAAATCAGGGGCGACAAGCAGGATGCCCTCTTATATAAACTGAATAAACAGAAAGAGAGGTTTTAATCAAAGTGTTTTTCTCCATTTCTCTCTCATAAGTATGCTTTCCTAACAATGGATCAACCTTAATGGTTAATTTCTTTTTTGTGTAGGAAAGAGCTAAATATTCTACTTTTATAACTATTTTTACTAAGCATCCAACACTACTGAAAACATGCTGAATTAAGGCATGAAAATTGACAATCTCTTCTAAGACATTGATAACTTCTCTGGTACTACCTGAGAGAAAAGTCAGTGGTTGCATTTTATGGGGTATGTATTCATAGAAAAACTACATAATTTCTTGTTATTCATCAGAGGGCTGTAAAGAGACCAGAGCAACATCAATAAAATGTTAGATAAAGCTATGCCTTTTACCTGTCCTTTGAAAAGGTGAAGCCACAAGATGAAGAAATATGAAATGTTGGATAGTTAACTATAAATGATCTCTAAAGATTATAAATTAGAACATAACTAGAAAATTAACTTGGAAGAAGCACATATAGACTTTGAGTAAATTCACTTGCTTGAATTCTCTGGTTTCGTGTTTCTGGAATAATTTTGGTAGTACTTAATAATTAACTTCGAAAGAAAAATTTTATAGCAAGTATGATATTATGCATGTAGGTGATATTAAGTATACAATAACCCAGTGATCTGATATATAGAAATTTAGAAATTTCAAGTCTATTTTGATAACGTCCCTACAAAATTTCTTGCCATTTGCCAGCTAGTCATATAGATCAATCTCTAAAACACCAACAAATCAAAAAATATTGGTCCTATCAGGAGTGTTAGTATTGCTCTGGGTATTTGTTCTCAAGGGCATTTATAGAACTTGCTGAAAGAGCATCTTTTTCAAAACAAATATTCTACTGTAAATAGAATGCTGGATGAGTTGGAGATGAAAGAAAAGTTTATCGACTGGCCTTACCGACAGTCTTTTCTTATTTCAAGGAAAGTGGTCACCAGGAGATACAAGGAACCTATAAGCATCAAGTCTACAGCCACTTTTTTCTATTTACCTTACAATCTTGGTAAGCATTAAGGACATAGGATGACCCTAACATAAAATATTTGAATCAGCAGCATGGGAGTCTTTTATGTCTTTGAAATGAAGATCTGCATTTGTCCCTCAGCAGCTTGGTTTTAACATACAACACACTTGATGTTGTTACAGATATACCAAATGGCTTTGCTGTCTCTGTTCCCTCTGCACACAGTCTTCACAGCTTCACCTCTGGGGTGGTAAGTCATGCAGTATGGGCTTAAATCCAGCCCTCCTCCACACAACTTCAGCTGCATCCAACGATAGATAAAGCAACTGTATTTGTTGATCTATTACTTTCTCTGTGGGCATTTCTGCCAGGGCTATGACTGTCATAGGAAATGTATTTCACTTAGTTATTTGCACATATTGACTCTAACAAGGTTTTGGTACTTCCAAGCAAGTGACCTTCATTACTTTTGATAGCAGATCGGTTGCTTAAAGAGCTTCAGTTGCGCACTGCCGGAAAGAGCCTATATTTGAAGAAACAGCATCTACTTCACTGAAAAAAATCCCACATTACTCAGCAGACATGTCACTCAGGCCCACACGGACTATAAAAATATGTTCCTAAGCAAAAATATTACGTCTTGTTTGCACTTGAAAGGACCAAAAATGATTTACTGATGGCAGGTTTACCCACAAGTATTCAATCTGAATGTTTTTTGAGAACTGTTCCAGTGCTATCATTTCTCACTGGGGAGTAATCTAACTGGCAATGCCACATGAAGCACTGACTGAAAATCAGTGTAAAGGCAAGACCTCCATTCTCTAAATGTATCCCGTATTAAACAGGGTTAGGATTTGCCATTAATAGAATATGAAGAGGCATAGCAGAGGAGAGAAATCGACAGACAATTATTTCTTTCATGCTCTCTCAAAAAAATCCTGCACCATATTTTTGCTTTCCTCGTTAATGTTGCCACTTTATCATAAAACCAGGAAAGGAACAATAGGAGGGAGAAAATTCAGTCCTGCTTTACACTGAAGATCAAGGAATCTCTGAAGCTTGTGCAAGGCCTTATAACCACTGCTTGCATGGAAGGATATCAAATCACATCTTATCTATTCTCCAGTGCACCAAACTGCGGTCTCATCCACTTCCCTCCAGTGATGAAGCCTTTTATAATAGTACATGTCAGTTAAATTAGAATCCTGACAGATCCATGCCTACTGGCCAGATCCGAAGTCCTTTAAAATCAATGAATAGATTCAAGCCACCACTGCTGTCTCCTGCCAGCTTTTCTGTGTTTGGGAAAGACCACAGGCTAAAGAGTTGTGTTGGTAATCATCAGAGTGTCTACCCCATCTGAATAACTTGGAGAGAGCCAACAGAGCAATGCCTAATTAAAAAAAAAAAAAGCAAACGAACAACAAAACCCAGAGGGAAACTTCCAGTTGTTTCTATTCAATAGATCCAGACAAGTTGTTCTTAATAACCAGAGCAAACTATTTTCAGTGTTAGAACCCATTCCAGAGGATTTACAAAACCACACCAGCAGCTCATCTAATCTAGCATCCTCTTCCTAGTTCTGCTGGATATTTCAGGGAAACTGCACAATTTCACAATTCATCTAATAATATAAATCTACACAACTGGGAATCTCTTTTTTCCCCTTTCCCAACTGCTAATAAGAATATGCCCTGAAGCATGAGGATTGGTTGGAGAGAAGATAAAAGCATAGAAGAAATAATAATGTACCTTATTGAAGTATTGCTTTAGACTCTAATGGATCCCACTACAAATTAATTCTTCGTAGTACAAATGCCCTGTGGTAATGCCCTGAACTACAGATGGATCAGCTGTGTCATGTACACCTAAATGGCTGTGCAAAGGTGTTAGGCTTTAAAGGAAAGATCACTTAGTATTCATATATAAAACACTTTTGGGTACTGACAAAGAACAGTGGGACCATAGCTTTGATGCCCTGGAAATAAATGTATTCCTCCTTCTCAGCAGTTTCACTGTCGACAACACTGGATAGCCCAAGCTTTGTGCCCTTAGTCTTTATTCAGCCCACCAGTAAATAAATTAATAAGACCAGAAAAGGAGTTAGAGTGCCTGGGGACAGTAAGAATAGTCAATGCTCTGTATTTCTACCTGTGTTGTGTGCTTTAACATTGCCAAGAAAATCAGAGAAAGGAAACAGCATGACTTGTCCCATCATGGGATTGGCATTTGCAGGTCGGTGACCATTAGCTTACCTTTAGGCAGTCATTTTGCAGGATAGTACTTGAGGTACCGAGGAAGCAATAACCATGGCACCAGCACTGACTTGCACATCTCTGTTAGCTGTCTTTACATTTCAAACCCAGCAGAGCAGCCTATGGGAAGTGGACTGACGGAAAGGTTTGGCCATTAGCAGATTCTTTTGTGCTCTTATCCCTTTTATTATGTTTCAGAAAGGTTCTTTTTTCTGCAGCACTGAAAGACATAGCCTGCAGCAGTAGCCTAGAGAAAGCAGGCACCACCAATATAGGACAGCAAGGATGAGTGATGAATTGCACTGACACGTTTGGGTTTACAGGATCCTCTATCTTCTTAGAGAAAGAAGGCCAAGAGGGAGACTTTGCCTTCATGTTCAGTAGCAAGAGAGCATTTGTGCGAGTTGAATATCTATGCTTGAGTCGTATATGTTTGAACTGAAGCCAAGGTGAGGAGCATACATAAGCAGTTCATTCTGATGTCTGCTTTCTAGGCTGTCTCCCACGTTAACCTGCTTCATACAAATAGTAATCAAAAACTGACAATAAAAGAACAACAGTGAAAAAGAGAATGGAAGTTACATGAGTTTGTACATTACCTTTTATTGCAACTGAACAAGATACCAGAAGAGGAAAAAGTGAGTTGGGTGTGCTATATGTGACTGCATGTAATGTATGTGTGATAGGGATCTCTGCTACATTTCAACGTTACCATTAGATATGCTTGACACCTTCTACTCACTAATAATCCTTTTAAGCACAAACCAAAAGAGGTTAGATTGCAGCATGCAGCTCCAGTCTCCCTGCTGGCCAGGAATACTATGAGTCACTGTCAGCACACGTCACTAGGCAATAGATGTGACATTCGGCCCTGCGTTGTTTGGAGCACAAAGCTACTGAAGAGAAACTCAAAGTAAATACAGAATTGAAGTGACATAATCTTTGCTCTCATGCATCTAGCCAAAGCACTCAGTTGTTAGTTCAAGCACTAGATTCACAGGAGGTATGACTGGAGTTTAATTTAAAAGGACCTCTTTTCTGTTGAGCACTACTTTTATAACAACTATCTCATTGTGGACTTTTGCTCTACAGAAGATCAAGAGAGATTTTTCATCATTAAGTTCTGGTTGATCCCTTGAAGAAATTGACCACATCCTGTTTTATTTTTTTTCTTATAGAAACATCAGATCCAGTTGCTACATGGAAGAGCAAATCCCTTACAAACTTTTTGAGAAAGCACAGATGCCAGAAAGTTTGCAATAAATGTCATGCATTCTGGATCTGTTGGTCTTACTGTGCAAGCACAGCCCAATGGTTTATCATATAAACAGTTGACCTGATATTTTGGATGCACTGCACTGTATCTGCACTGTATGTTCCTGTTCAGAAATTACTGAGTGAAAATGAGAGAGTTGACAGGGCAAGTTGAAAGGGATTGGCAAAATGGGTCCCTAAATGATAACATTCCCTTCTTTAAAGATATAGATGTTACTATAAAGATATATAGGTTACTATAGAAGTTATTATATAGATGTTATTGTGCAGATAAGGCTCTGTAGCATGTTTGGTCAATTTTGCTCAGCATCAAAATTATTATTACTGGACAAAAGCCTAGCACTAGAGGGTAAATTTTCTCAAAGAAATGAAGTCTATAAAAAACAATAAAAAAACCCAAACAGGTTATATTTCTTGAAGAGGAAATCTATGCATGATAGAGGGAAGATGTCAGAAAATTCTTTTAAGTTTAGCACAATAGTGTATGATACCTATATTTGGGATTAATGCCTCTTTTTTGCACCATATGGTGCTTAGTACAAATACCAGAGGTTAATGTGGCCTTGTTTTAACTCCCTACATCTGTGACTAACAGTCTTGTGTCAGCTTATTTACGTATATCAGTGACTAATATGTACTAGTAGATGTCTTGATTTTGAGAACAGAGGTAGATTGCCAGTCTAAGGAAAGACAAGACAAGAGCATCCTTACCTGGCCTCATATTTGAGAAACTCCCAAGGAGAGAAGATTCATCAGGAGGTGTGGGACTGTAAAAGGAAATTTTGACGAATGGGATGTTCCCAAATGACCACCAAAGGTCCCCAAAAGACCCTTACTCGAATCCAAACAAATTCATGGAAATAATTAGCATATATGCACATATTCAGAAAATGTAAAGACTATATAATAGAAATGTGATGAATATGTATTAATTTCATGGCTATATCCTGGTCTGTTAGATTGCTGCTTATGCATGCTTTAGGAGAATTCCCCATGCATCCTGTGCTGCTAAAAGAGTAATGCTGGCTTTCTAACCTAGTAAATTGTTTGGAGAGTTTATTTTTCAGTTTTCAGAGACTCAACACAATATAACAACATGACTGTCCACTAGCCAACTAATTTTTCCCCTTCTATATGTTTTATTTGTTTTTTATTCTAGGTGAATAAGCCTTTAATCATTGTGAACCAGACAAAAGTATTAACTGAATTTCAATACAGGTCCATATCTGACTTCATTTTTTGAATGCCACTCTGCACATCTTTCCAATGCTTGAATCACAGGAGGGAGAATAGTTGCAATTTTTTAATGTTTATTTTCTCACAGGTGTTAGTTGAAAAGAAAATAAAACATCTGTGGGAAAGAAGCAGAGAATGAGGCATCTGGGAGAAAGAGCATATGTTATCTTTATACCTCACCTGATTCCTCTTGGGTACAGCTGAGCTTAAGTTGGAAATTGAAATTAATTTTTCCACTGCTTCTCTCTTGTATTGCCACAAGAGAGAAAGGAAAAGAAAGCCTTTCCAAAATTCATGTCTTCGTTTAAAAGGAAGCTCAGAAAAAAATATCACTGGGAAAAAAAATAAAAGTTCTGGTAGTTTGCTGTGCTTTCCTTATTTACCCCCATGTTTATCCTCACAGCCAAACTGTAACAACCCTGCAGCTGACTGCTCCTCTGCATGACTCTTTGCTACCTATCCAGATAATTCACATATTCATCAACATCTGAAGTGCTGTCAGATACCAAGCTAATGTTTGTCTTCAAAGCTAGATCTAGTGTAGGGAAACAACCTGAAAATCCTCATGGATATATTGTGAACTCCTTGCCATCTTCAAGGACCATACTTCCAACAGATACCCATATTTAATATCTTTCTAACTCTATATACATCACAATTCTTTGATATTTCTGTCAATTTCTCATTTAACAATATTTGCAAAAATGATGATTATCATTTTGTATAGTGATTGGTCCTTTTTGCATACATTACTTTCGATTACACCTAGCAATTTTGTTTCACTTCCAATGAGCTCCAAAACTATGCTTCCTATACCTTTACAGCTTTATTTATTAGACTTGATCCTTAAAATCCAATTTTCTGGATGTTTTTGTGCAAGATAACAATGATGGTGATATGTTCTATCCTCCAAATTAACACTTCAGAAACATGTTTATCGAGCTGACTAAAGAAAAGGCTTTAAACAAATGTAGATGACAGGTGAAATTCTAATTGGAGGTCCTTTCGTGATGAACTAGATGATAGAAATGAAGCTACACCCTAGTCTGATGTAGCAAGATAAAGCAAGAGACAAATTTAATTTCTTTGCAAAACTTAGCTTGGATCCTCAGAGAGAAGGGGGTTTTTGAACTGATTCGGGGGATAATCAAAATAAGAAAACAATGAAATATTCACTCATTGTAAGTAAGATGTCTATTGTTTCTTAATATTTTCTAAAGACAAATATTAGCTAAAAGCACAGGCATCACTGGTGTCATACCTGCACTCTACTGTAAGGCCTGTGAAGGAAATGGGTTATGTTCTGACCCCATTCAGTTAAATAATGGAAAACTAGTGGGCTACATTTAATTTACATAGATGTAGGCTATAACTGTAACTGGAAGCAAAGACATGATAGTTCAACAATTAGAATACACCCTTGCATTTTGACGCCTAATTCTTGTATCAATATTTTCCAGCTTTGACTTGTGTTTTAGGTTACAATGGTATGTATTCTATCACCATCTTCATGGGCTGTTGGGGCCAGGTGGGGCAGTGTTCCTGGCTCGTCCCTGATGGCCCCAGGGTGTCTTCTAATGGGCCAGCTATTGTAGCCAGGTGGGGCACTTTGCTTTGCTCGTCCCTGATGGCTTCAAAGGAGATCTTCTGTTAATGGGCCATTGAATCCCACTGATAAAACTACACCATCCCATTGTGAGATGCTCCACCCAGGGTGAGGAAACAAACATCCCTGTCTAGATATAATCTGGAATTTGAAACACAAGTCAGCTTTTCCACTGGATTCCCAGAGGAAGATCAGACCCTTCTACACTACCACTGGACTTTCAGAGGAGAACTACACCTTTCACAGGATCGCTGCTTCAACAGAACCACATCTATCACTCCCAGAGGACTGCAGCCACCTTCTAACTGGACTGCTACCAACATCCTGACTGACAGGGTGTCAGGTTGTATTCTGACTCTGTCAGTGTTTTTGTACTATTGCATTTATTTTAATTTTTCTGTTAAATTGTAGTTCTGACTTTGAGTCTCTCACTGATTTGGTTTCAAACTACCACAACTTGGTAGTGAAAAAGCCCAGAAAAAGCTCTTTTTCCAGTACATCTGGTTTTACCCCAACGATTAATAAGAAATGAGGAAAATTTCAAAGCATGATTCAGGATAAATTAGAAAGTGCTCCAAGAAGAAAAATATGTTAAAATATCTGTCCTTGAGACCAAAATACTAGAATGGATAGCTGTGGTATTTTTAAAATTCTATGTTTAAAGCATGTAGCTATGATGAAAAGGAAGATATCTTCCACCATACTGTTGGGTAGAGCCAGTCTTTTTAACATATTAATCAGACTGAGAAATTAGCATTATAAAAAGAAAAATGCTTCTTTGTGTGAAGTAATGACATTAGAAAGGAAGGCATAGATACTGGCTTAAAACAGCTAACAGTTTTTGACCTGCTGTTGTTGGGACAGCTCCTTCGTCAAAAGATATGCAAGAAAAAATTATACCAAAACTCTACAGAAGTTTCCTTTTTATAAGTCAAGATCTAAACTTGTATACAAGACATGAATGAAAAGATGCCCAACTTTTCCTGCACTATTTTGTAAAAGAATAATTTAGTCTATAACCTAGGTAGTTGTTTGCCTCTCTCTATAATTGGTACTTTATAGTTGTCAGCATTTATTATAGTACATTAACAGTGCAATGCACTCATGACCTGGAATAATGACCCTCTAATAGGATCAGGGGACATTTAAAGTTCCTCTTTTCATATGGTTTGAAGTCTCTTATGAGCAGAACAATCAAAATTCATTGCCTAAAGGATCTTCTGTTGTTGGACATTCGAATTCATTTGCAGTCATCGTTGGTTAAGGTGAGACTTAAGTGCTACAGAAACGACATAGCTCAGGTTGACCACGGTTAGTATGTCACTTGGCCTGTTGAGAAAGGACTATTAGGGGCAAAACTCCACTGCTGAAAGCTATTTGCACAAAATGGTACCTTGCTGATATGAGGCACAATCGTAATTGCTATTTATTCACAATTTAATAACTAGTGTAACTGGTCCTACAATAAACCCTCCCAGAAATGGCAAGTATTCAGCACACTTACTTTCAGGCCAGTAAAACAATGAAACCATTACTGTTAGCTTTAACAAACATAGTTAAGAATTTTGGGTAGTATGTAGTGAAGCCAAATACTCTCAGATAAGCAGTAAAATATGTTTTCATAGTTTAAATCAGCAAATAAATCACTTGTAATGCCATAAAGCAAAATATTCCAATGGTTAGCTATAGCTCTCAAGAATTCAATTTATTTTATTTACTTTCCAGCACGCTTAGAAATACTTCTGTTCTATTGCATCATGTAAATCTGTATTGTGTGCTGGTGCCCAGGTACTTGAGGGGTAGGAGCTATGCTGCAGAGGTGGCCTCTACGAGGAGAGCCCAGGAGCTTCCCTGTACTTGATACAGGTGGTTCCACTCAGCTCCAGTGGACACACCACAGGACACATCACAGAATTATACAATGGTTATGGTTAGGAAGAAACCTCAAAGGTTATCTAGTTCTAACCCCTCTGCCGTGGGCAGGAGCACCTTTCACTATACCAGGTTGCTCAGGGCTTCATCCAGCCTGGCCTTGAGCTAGGGATGGGGCATACACAGCTTCTCTGAGCAATGTGTTCCATGCCTCACTTGCCTGACAGCAAAGAATTTATTCCTAATATCTAATCTAAACCTTCTGTCTTTCAGTTTAAAACCGTTGCCCCTTATCACTACAGACTCTTGTATAAAGTCTTTCTCCAGACTTTTTTTAGGCTCCCTTCAGGTACTAAAAAGACCGCAGTAAAGTAGCCTTCTCTTCTCCAGGCTTCACAGGCGCAATTCTCTTAGCCTGTCCTTGAAGGAGAGGTGCACCCACCCTCTGATCATCCTGGGGGCCTCCTCTGGACTCTTTCTACTGTGTTGATGTCCTTCCTGCGCTGGTGTTCCCAGAGCTGGATGCAGAACTGCAGGTGGGGTCTCATGAGAATGGAGAGGGACAGAATTCATTCCCTGCCCTGCTGGCCACGCTGCTTTGGATGCAGCTCAGGACATGATGGTTTTTCTGGGCTGCAAACACACCCTGCTGGCTCTTGTCCAGCCTTTCATCAACCAGCACCCCCAAGTCCTTCTCCAAAGGGCTGCTCTCAATCTGTTCCTCCCCCAGCCTGCGTTGACTGTGGGATTGCCCTTATCCAGGTGCAGCACCTTCCACTCGGTCGTCTCGAACCACGTGAGGTTCCTGTGTGCCCCCTACTTGAGTTTGTGCTGGTTCCTCTGGATGACATCCCAACCTTCAGGCGTTTCAACAGCACCACTCAGCTTGGTGTCATCTGCACACTTGCTGTGAGTGCACTCAATCCTATTGTCCATGGCATTATGAGGTTTTTGCACAGCACGTACCAGTGTGGATCCCTTAGGGACATCACTTGTCATCGATATCTACTATGACACCTTTGACCACTGCCCTCTGCATGCACCTGTTTAGCCAACTCCTTATAGACCCAAAAGTCGCCAAACAAACTCCTATGTCACCAATTTAGTGAAGGATGTTTTGGGGAACTCTGTCAAAAGTGCTACAGAAGTCCAGATGAATGACATCCGTAGTCCTTGCCTTGTCCAGAGATGTAATCACCATGCCATAGAAGGCCACTGGATTGGTCAAAGAGGATTTTCCCTTGGTACAGCTGAGCTGACTCTGCTGAATCACGTTGCTTTCCTCCATGTGCCTTAGCAGAGCTTCTGGGAGGATCTTTTCCATGATTTTCTGAGGCATGGAGGTGGGGCTGACAGGTTGTTAGTTCCCAGGATCCTATTTTTTATGCTTTAGAAAAGAATGTAAAATATAAAATGTTTCTCTGACTGAAGACTTAAGGCACTTTTTTAAAAGGAAGACCACATCTGAATGAAAAGTGATTGTTTTTTGTCTTCATAGGTGCATTAAACCAACTTTATATTAGATGTTATCCAGAGATCCACAATCTCCAGAAACATATATGGGAAGATTGGGCTATATTGATGGACTACCTTATCTGATTTTTCTAGCAATATATTTTGCATAGCTGTAGAAATAATAAAATGTTTCACACCTAATACTTACATTGGAGTAGCTATGTGTTAAAAAATTATACAATTCTAAATACGTTGTATGCCTCTGCTTTAGTTAAAAACAAATATATGTTTTATAGTGAAAATACACTTCCAAGGCAAAGTTACTCACAAATCTAATTGGAATGTAATTAGTTTCCAGCAATTTTTATTTGTTTATATGAAATTAAAATCATTCTAGGTTTATTCTGTTATTAACTATGCACTGAATACTCAGTGGTACATCCCAATTAAGTCAATGTAACCTGTAATGCTGTGTTCAACAAGGTAAATCAGATGCCACAGCTTCTGTTTGTTATAGATTCATGAACCCTTTGAAAACTTATTTTGCCTGCTAATAAATGAGCTAATGAACTTTCCCTCATTATAAATCTCAAACTGAATGTGCTTTATTTTGAATTATTTCAATATTCATCAAAGACAATTTAGTACTAGAGTCTATCTTTTTTTCTTCTTTGAGAAACAGAGCGTACTTGACAAATAAGTTAGGAAATATTTCTTACCAACACTTCAAACAGTCATTGAGTTATCTGGCTTTAGCAACAATGTATTGTGAAAAAAATTTCAGAGGGGAAAGAAGAAAGGAGACAGGACAAATGACAAGAGCTAAGAGACCAAACACTTTACACAGGTAGCTTAGAAACAAAAGCAATTAGGCTCTGAAATGCACCTTTCTCTCCTCAAGCTCCTGAATTTGTTGTTTCCTGAATGAACTGCAATGCTATAAAGAGATTTACTTAGGTGTTCAGGGGACCCAATGCACAGAGGTATTTAAAAAGAACACTGCAAGGTTAGGTTGAAAAAGTTTGGCAATGCATCTGTCTATACAAAGACATGCCCATTCACATATGCTACTCAGGTGCTGGCTTATTGTTGCTCTTTTCCCCCCGCTCTTTAAAATTGGGATTCTGAGAAGAAATTAAGTCAGTTAAAAATCCATGATAACATTTGGATAGCCTAATCACCTGGTTGTTATATATCTTTCCCACATGATTAATGACAGGCTTAAAGTAACTGGTAAGTACCAGAAAATACCATGAATGTGGTAGCAAGATTTCAGTCCTTTGGAAGTTAACTGTGAGCTTATGTGGTAGCTACAAATAGATAGCTGTACTTTTTTTGGCCATACAGGTGCCCATCATGACATCATCACAACGTTTTGCTTTGTGATGTTTGAGTCTTTCACTCGGACTTGCTTTCTACTTAACAGGAAGCCACAGGCCTCCTGGCTTAGCCTGTTGACATCTGTGACCTGAGCCTGATGCTTCATACCCCAAGTCTAATAGCGGAGTAACTTAATTTAGGTTGAGGCCTGATGGCTGGGTGTCTTCAAGGTGATTTAAACAACAGCTAAGCGTAAATACCATCATATTCCCAATATAATAAATCACTATAGTTGCAACAGATGATCTCAGAAGTCAGAAGGCTCTAGACATAAAGCAACTTGCTATAGACTGAATTAGCTCTTTGAAGAAAGAAATACAACTTCCCAATAAATGTTCCACAAGGGTTTGTCTATAAAGTGCATAGACCTGTGTTTTGGCTATCCACAAGCCTTGAAGTAGTCCTTGCTACTTTAACATAGGGCTTGTGGCTGAATTGGGCACTGTGAACACTGAGTTATCAGTCTTTTAGCAAAATTTGGTGCTCCTGATGTACAGTAATTGCAGACCAGAGGTAAACACGAATTTGTGGTTTGTAGTTTAACCACTTTACACCCTTTTTTTTATCCTCAAGCATTCAGACATCCACATAGTGCCGTGGTCACACAACCACATTTACAATAATATCATATGTATTATATTAGTAGTCCAGAATCATTCATTATGCTAGTTGCTATTAACACATTTAGATGTAGTCCTCTTGATCCTCACTTTGCAAATGACCTCTCAAAAATTTCATATTGGATTGTACTTTGTGCTCCTCAGTTGTACACACAACCAACATATAATCTAACAAACTAGCATGTATCTGGATTAAACAAAAAGGCTTGCCATTGATACTGAAATCAGCCAGATAGAAACTTTCTGACACTGTTTTGAGTGTTAGAAATCAGCATTCTTTATTGCAACACACTGGTCACTCAGAGAATCCTTCCTCTAGTCAAGTGCCCCGAGCAACAGACAAATGAAGCTTTTATCACAAACAGTGATTACATATTCAGCTATCCCTGATTACCTGATATATATGTATTGCTTTATTTTACCTGCTTGTACCCTTATTGGAAGTCCTTATGTGGTTCTTTGGGGTCTGTCTTCAATGTCCCATGTCCTTTACAGGTGGTTGTTCCTTGATCCCTGATTGTGAGTAAGTGAAATATTGCTGGTTTGCACAACTGCTTTGTCAGCCTAGCAGAGCTGGCACCTTGCTTGCTGTTTTCATGACTCATGTTTGCCTAAGTTACATTCTTTATCTACTTGTTCAAGGTTGTGCTGTTCTGTTCTACCTGTCCTTTTCAGAGTAAAATGCTGTTCTATTCTACCGCTCTTATCACAGTGAACCTGCACTTGAGCTCAAAGTCTACCTTTGTGCTCAGCTGGCTCAAGTATTTCACATGGTCTGTCAGCACATACTTTTAGGCACGGCTGACAAAAGATGCCTCTGATGAAGGAAAATGAAGTGAAAATGTTTATGACATGACAGAAAGAAACAGAGCCACATAGAAAAGTTGTTTGCTCAGTATTCTTCAGTACCAAATGTACCAAAAATCTGGTTTTTTATTCTAAAGATTTCCCAAAGGTTTGTGAACATTATTTTTAAAATATGTTTTAATTTTATTCAGCTTACTGGTTTGGGGTTTTTGAAATATTTTGGACATAAAAACTCTGGCCAAACTTATCTTATATCTCATCATTCATTCAGAAGAAGAAAATTTTTCTTTTTGCCTTCAGCTGAAGTTTGATCTGCAGTATCCTGGAAGTGTAGATGAAGGCTTCCATTGATTATAGTAGACCTTAGATGCAACTCTTTGGCAGCTAGAGAACAAATGCTGCGTTATGCAAACTTTATACAGCACTTACATTTAAAATGCAGAACCCCTGTGCAGAAACACAAATTGCTTCTGCAAACAGGGAGAATATGTTATGAAACTCTTGCAGTGTGAGGCGTCTCCCAGAACATTGGGCAGCATGTTTATGCCCAAGTTGTAACATTAACCTATTCAGGACAGGAACCCCACTTGGTTTGCAAGTCTGGTATGTGGTGGCTTAAAATTTGTCTGTGTTTTATGCCTGTTTTGAGGTGGCTTTAAATCTGTTTTTAATCCCATTTAATTAAACTCTTTTCTGAACATTTTTATTTTGCCTCAAGAACATCTTAATTTTATACAATTCAAACCTCTACCTAATCAAGAAAAACTCCTAAGCATTTTAAACTTGAAAAAGCATTTTTAAATGTACACCTAAGCTATTTTCATGGGGACTAATTAGTGTAAAATCAGTTACATCAAGAGAAGGTTCAACAGTAAATTAATTTTTACCCCTATATAATATTAAGTAAGTATTTGTTCTAAAACTCGGTTGTTATTTTCAGTTCTCAATTAGGTTATCTGTTGTCTCACCCTTTGAGACAACTTTGAAACGTGGTAACAACAAAGGTTTTCCTTTAACAAAAAGCAATTTTGCTAAGACCCAGAAAGGTGAGTTTTTTAAAGAATAAAGTTAAACTGTATTCAACTCTTGATGAGTCTTCTTGTGTGCTCTACATTTATCATCATTCAAGCATTCTTAAAAATCACCAAAGGCAATAAATTCTTTAAAGATTTAAACATCACTGTAGAAACCAAAGTTGGCTATGGCCTCTCCATAGATAATATATTTTTATTAATATAAAAATAAATGTATAAAAGTAAAGGAAAATATCAGCCTGAAGTAATTATGCAGATATTTGATTTTCTGTTTTGAACCAGAAATGTCAAAAAGAAAATTAAATGCCAAATGAAGTTTATTCCCTCCTTTTACTCATCTCAGGAAGCATGCATGTGAAACAAAAACATTGGGATATACAAAAGCTTTTGTGTAACTTTGTGGTGTTTTTTAGACTTCAAGTAAAATCAAGCTGAATTTCTGAGCGAAACAGGGATACATTTAGAATGCCAAATACATCAATTATTTTTTCTTTTTTCTCCAGTGTGATGTGAGATATAATAGCAGCACTGATTTGAATTTGCAAACAAACTAGCAGACTTGGTATTTAAAAACTAACAATCCTACTTAACCATTTTGATTGTCTGCATCTAAAAGGCAGTTTCTATGCATTGATCTCATATGTAATGTAGTTTGACATCTAATTCATGATTGCTTTGAAGTGGCTGACCAGACCAAGATTAGTGAATCATTGAAAACAGAATCCACAGCCAAAATTGTGTCTGACTTGGCATCAAAATACCAGAGGTTTTTATGCTTTCAGTTGTCAAGGGCATTTCGAGTTTCTGTTCCAAATCACATAAGGATGTGACATTTTGTACTGTGTGTGCTGTTAAATTGTGTATTTTCATTAATGTGTATTATCAATAGCATACTTGACATACTAAAAAAGCTCTGATTTAGATATTACCAGAATGGTATTCAGCAATGGCTCTTGCTTCAAGAAATAATTATTACATGAATTGCCAGATATTTAGGTTAACAGGGTACCGTGAGCTACGTCCTCTTGAATTCAGCAGATATATTACTACAGCTTTAATTATTGTTCTGCATTTAATTCTTTCAAACTGAAAATTAGCTATACATACAACATGTCTGTGATGTGTGATCTGTCAGTAAGATCAAGGTCAGCTCCAAAGAGGCACATTAGAGTTCACAGACCAGTCCAATGTGGTGGGTAGCAGGTTCATAGACCAACTTCATGCATTGCTGTGTAGGGACTGAGTTGGCTGGAGACCATGTGGAGGACCACACATTGCTAGTCTCTCTAACTTTAAAAAAAAAAAAAAAATGAAGAAATAGGGTATAAACACAGTAGAAAGTCCGTTTTAATTTTACCTTTTATTTACAAAACATGTTTGGACTCTGTAGGAAAATTTTGGATTCTAAAAACAGCTGTGGATGTGTTTAGATTCTTATTTTATCTGCATTATCCCTCCTATCACAGATAAAATGATATCTGGGCAGTATCAGAGCTCAGGTGATAAAAAGGGAAAAGGAAAGTAAAACCAGGTGGGAGAATGATACTGAAGCTGTTGCCAAGCCTAGACAGAGGAACCATACTCAGTGCTTCTGAGGAGGACCCCTTTCACACCTGCTGAAGGCATAGTAAACAGCTTGCAGGGCTTTTCTAAGGATTGGTTATCTCTGGCACCAGCCACTTAATTCCTTTAGAAACTAGAAACTTGCTTCCTCTTCTGAGTCTGAGAAGAGGTGAAATGTGATGCAAGATCTGTTGCCTTCCTTGAAGATCAAGAGATGCATCCGAGTTTTATAAGTGATGGTAACAGCTTTGTCCCATCTTAGCACCTACAGCTTGTGAATCTAAAGGCACACCATGGCAGACATAAGTACCGTTCATTCTTTACATAATATTGTTTTGTGGAATTTAACTCTTCTGCCCATTAACACACAAACTGCCTTTAGTCTTTTCCTTTGACTATCCATCCATCTGTATCTGACTTAGATTTGAACAAGTTACCAAAGGATAAATTACAATCTCATCTTTAGCTGTTTAAGTCTATGGTTTTTGCTTATTGCAAATATAAAGTGAGACAAATGGAGATAGTTCACCGTGTTTTAACTGAGAAAAAGTGTTTGCCTGTCTGCCAGTTGATGTCCACAGAGAAGTGTGATATTGACCATACAGAACCACATAACTGTTTGGTTTTTTATGTTATATACACGTGTATTTAGAGAAATATGCACATTCCTGAAGTAAAAATACAACAAAAACATTGTTAAATGTTTTCTCTCACTGCTTGCTCCTGGTAAGATTATTCCATCTTCTATTATAGTATAATATATACTATATATATATATAGTATATATAGTATATTTATACTGTTATATATATTATATTCTTATATATATAATACATAGTTATGTATTATTTATTAATCTTACTTATTAATTACGTAAGTCTTGACTCTGCAGATTGAAAACATGAATATCTTTAAATACACATAGATTCTGATATGGGTTACACTAGAGAGGGTTCATGAGTTAATTCTGCATGTGCTTCAGTTCTACTGGAAACAAAATTATACTCAGAGTGCCATAATCAATTTGTATTTAACCAGAGTAAGCAGATGAATATAAGAAATGTTGAAAAATTGGCAGACAAGTTTGAGTTTAGGCAACAAATGCTATTTCAGTCTACAATGAGAAGATCCTATAGAAGGAAATTCCTTCGCAGGGGATTTCATAATATGTTCTGTCATCTCTTGGTTACAATTTTAGAGTTGTGGCAATTTCTCAGTCACAGGAGTTTAGAAAGCGGCTAGTGTGGGTGAAAAGAGTCAAGATCTGTATTACCAAACAGTGCAGCTAGATCTTACTGATATAAATCTGCAGAGTGACTTAGCTGAAAGTAAGTGAAACTTCCTTACTTTCAGTCTTTTGAGTTCCAAAAGACAGCTGTTTTCCTGCATGCATTCAGTAGTGCACATGGCTAATTCAATGGCTAATAGAGATACTGTCAGTCCAAACAATTTAATAATTTGAAAATCAATCTAAAGAAACCAAGTCAAATGCATGTAGGACTGAAAATATGGCTTTTAGAAGCTGAAACAGTGTTTAAAAAAAGCTATTCAGTCCAGACCTTAGAGGTGTAAGGAGATGGGACCAGAATCATGTAGAAGAGACTCAGGATGGGAATGGATGCATTCTTTGGTATAATTTGTTTGTTTAACAGTGTCTAAGTGATTTTATTTACTAGGATTTAGTGTGTGGAGGTTTCATCAAGGCTGGTTTGAGCTGCAGTTGTGTACAGGATCCTTCTCCTTTGCTTTTTCTCAGGTTGCACTATGATCTAAATATCCCTCTGGCTTAGTTTTTTCTTATTTTCTGCAGGCTTCTGCAGAATATTTACTGGGATATTTTTAAAGTCTTTGTTTCTATTTTTGTTTGTTTGTTTTTGATCATGTACAAAGACTTAACAATTCCCTCAAATCTCCCTCTGTTAATTGGGTAACATTTTAGTCACAACTTAGCCATGCCCAGGCTCAGCTTTTCATTTAGCACTTTTCTGTTATTGATAAACACCACATTCACACATATTACCTGCGTGGATTTAGTTGTCATTCCTAGAAAATTTCCTGAAGGAGTAGGACTCTTCAGTCCTCCACATGAGCTGAGATTTTTCCAAAGAGTTGTAATATGGTGAAAATTCAATTAGTTTAAAGGGAAAAAAATCATCATGAGGATTGCCAAACACTGGAAGAGGCTTCCAGAGAGATTATGAAATATTAGTCCTTTGGGATACTAAGATGCTGATTGGACAAGACCCTGAAAAATCTGCTCTTCATCTCTTCTGCTCTGAGCAGGAGCCTGGACTAGAAACTTCCAAATCTTCCCTACAATCTACATAATGCCTTTATACTGAGGTTATAAATGTCAGCTGGGCAAACCAGAAAGAACACCTCGAACCACATCAGCAACCTCTAATATAAATTCACTCTGGGGTAAAAATGAAAGTGACAGAAGTTATTTTTACGGAATCCCAGACCCTTCCCACCTAAGGACCATTCTGTGTAACGGAGGCAAAGTAATCCTGAGGGGCGATACCCCACTGAGAGGGAGATACTGTACTGGCAAGCTCATGTCTCTCCACTCTCCAAATCCTATGTCAGGAGCAGTTAATAGTGGATTTTGCTACTGGTTGGTGATCCTTCCTTTTTTTATGGCCTCGCAATGCCACTCACAGTCAAAACGGTTTAGGAGAATCTTCATGACATATTCTATTCAACCAGAGGGCAGGACACTACGTATGAGGTTTATGATCCTGTAATCTTTTAATTCCCACTCCTTGTCTTCTGTGTGTGCTGATGGGTGATAGCCAAGGGTTAGGCAATTACTGTATATGGCACTAAGGAACTTGTTCTCCCATGTTAATGACAAACCTGTCTTAGAGGTGACCGACACTGTGTCAGTACAATTGAAAAGCTTGTAATTGTAAAGCTTCATCTCCGCTCAGTAAGAGTCCCTCAAGTAGATCACCACAATATTCAGTGGTTTTGGATAAAGTGATACATCCAATGTGCTTTTCTGACAGTGAGCAAGGAAAATGTTAGCATGAGGTTTTTTAGACAGCAAAACTGCAAGTTTTGTTGCATATAGGGAAGGAAGGGCATACTTTGTCATGCCTATTTGTGTTGGTTTTGACTCGGTACACTTAACTTTCTTCACAGTTGCTAGTTTGGGGCTACATTTTGGATTTGTGCTCCACACAGGGTTGATAATACAGAGACGGTTGTTATTTCTGAGTAGTGCTTGCACAGAACCAAAGCTTTTTCTGCTGTTGGTAGTGCCACACTGGTAAGAAAGGGGTGCATGGGAGCCTGGGACAAGGCACAACCAGAACAGGTTACCCAAAGTGACCAAAGGGATGTTCCGTACTGTATGACATCATGCTCAGTACATAAAGTGGGGGGAAAAGGACAAAGGTGGGGGAACATTTGGAGTGATGGTGTTTTTCTTCCCACGTCACTGTTATGTTCACCTGCAGATGGCTGAATACCTGCCTGCAGATGTCTGAATACCTGCCTGCTTGTGGGGTGCAGTGAATTTATTCCTTATTTTGGTTTGCTTGCATATGTGACTTTTGCTTTCCCTATTAAATTGTCTTTATCTTGGCTTATGACTTCTCTGGCTTTTATCACTCTGATTCTCTCCCCAGTCCTGCTGGTGGGAGAGTGAGGGAGTGAGCGGCTGTGTGGGGCTTGGTTGATGGTTGGGGCTAAACCACAGCACTACTGCTGTGTCTGTCTGAAATAAAAGTCCTACCAAATGTAAATTGGAGCTGAGGTTTATACAGTACATATTTGTTACATGTTAAATAAAGAGGCTCTTTTTCAAGTTTTGCATCCTGTGACTGGATGAGAATACTTACTATTAAAGCACAGGAAAGCCTTTTCATCTGATTCTTATAAATATTTGTACTTATCCAGCAAAGAATAAATATTGTGAGTCAGGAATTGGAAATTTTAATTAAAAAATTATAAGAAATTATCACATAAATCTAAATTATGGTTAGTTAGAATTTGGAGCATCACTCAAGCAGAGAAAAAGGCAAAATTCACTGAGTGAATTTTTTGTTTTGCATGATTTACTTTGCTGTGTCATTTGACATCTGCTTTGGAATAGGGCTCTGTAAAATTTTTGAAGAGGAAAACACAAATACGTGATTACTTTGACAAGTATAGCTGTGTCCTATTCACCATATGCATATTACTTATCAGCTACAGAAGGAGAGTTCATTCAATATGGTTATGTCAGTGAGTTATTGTTGCTTACAACCTCTGGTTTCTCTATGTAATATATAAGTTTTTTATGGCAGGTATATGAATTTAATTCTTTTAAAATAATTACTGTGACACACTAAGGGATTTTAACTAATTGACTACATTATCTTTACCTTAATAAACCCATGTTGATCATTTAAGTACTTTGTAATTTCCTATTTTTTAGTTTTGACTTTTTTTCTTTTTTTAATGTATTTACTTTTTAATATCATAAGCATTTCGTGTTCAGGGTTAATCCTTTTCCTCTGGGATCCAGTACTACACACTTGCTTAACTAACACATGTCTCTTCTACACTTTTTAATGAAATTAATATTCCTGCAAAACTTAAAAGTTCTTTAATGCTGTTGTTCTTTATGAAAAAAGCCTTCTGTGTGCAAGCCATATAGAGGGGAGATGGACCAGTAAAACGCTTTTTGGCATTTTTCACATCAGCAGTTAACCAGCGTCAATTTGATTCTTTCCTCCACATGTTGAAACACAGCTCAGAGCATTAAAGTCATTCTCCAGTGATTGGGACAAAAGTAGGTTAGTAGAGTGGGTTGCTAGGAAACCAGTGTCAGTGTCATCTATGACCTTGCAGAGCATAAAGAGACCATATAGATTTATTGAGCTCTGTGGCACATTGTCCAAGTCCTCTCTTGGCTGTCTTACTCTATTTCCATCTGCCATCATGCTGCTGTGCTCCCTCACACATGGACACATGCCCTCCTCCTCAAAAGCAGTCATGTAAAAGGAGAAGCACCTCTCTGCTTTTTGAGACTTCCTAAAGCATCATTGTAATTATTCTGCTGCATTAAGCTACAGCATAGTCTCTTAGCTAACTAGACAGAGAAAACAGCATAAGCAAAACTGCATCCTTTTAACAGCTGGTTTCATTATTCTGTGGCTGCAAGAAATATCAGTTCTGCTGGAAGCAGAATCATTAAAAATGTATAAACATTGCAAAATAATTTTGCTGTCACATTCAAAACATTTTTTCAAAGTTGCATCCACAGTTTTCGCAGTTGAGGTGACTTAAGGTTAAACAATCACATATTGCAGGGAGCTGTGATACTTGTCATATTCCTGATTCCTTTTTTAGAAACAGCTAAAGGTAGGAAGGAAAACAAATGAAAATTTCATACTCATAGAAAGAAAATTTTTTAAAAAATCCTTTGAATATACAAAATCTTCCTGTTATAGGAATTTATCTTCCACTTAGGTATCTTTAGGTGTTTACTATTTATTGTTGATGTTTGTATTATAGAACTAGAAACAACATGTAGTGGAAGTCAGATAACGAAATCCTAGTCAGTTTCTGTTAGCATTTTACTTTAGAGAAAAGGATCACATGTGAAAATCTCAGTTAAAAAGTACTATGTTGGGTGCTTGGACTTTTGCATGGTCCTTTCCATAGCTCATAGTGGATATACGCTATTTTGTCATACAGAAATATTTGTGATAGTAAAGGTTATTTCTTCAAAGGGAAGGATCACTTTTCCTATGCAATCAAACTATCCATATTGTTTTCCTTTACCCTGTTAGGTCCCAAATGAATGCTAGAGTGTGAGCTGGTTACTATATGAATACCACTGAACTCTGTTTCTATCACAGCAGCTGAAAAGTGCTTTCTACCTCGAAGGGCCTTCTTGGAGGCAATTCCTTGCTTCTTGCATTTAAAACCAGTAACTGCTTTGTAGAGCTTTTCAAATGACTTAGAGGTCATTTCATCTGTCTTAGAGGTTCTCAGACAACATGGTGAGTATTGAGACATTAAAATTCTGGGTCACCTGTGACTCAGTGCTGCCAGTAGATAAGGCTTCTTGGCCAGTCCCAGTAAAAAGTAAGAAATTCAGTAGTTTGTTCATTTGTTATTACTCCTCATTCACGTTATGAAACATATAAATGGGAGAAATGGTAATAGATTAGGCAGCTCTGTTTCTTCTATAAGAGTTATTGAATCTTTATGTGTGATGAGGCATAGAAGTGAGATTCGCAAACTGCTTTGTTTTCCAACATGACCTACAAGCAGAATTCAGGGTCTACTGTGAAATCCAGGCCTTAGCCCACTCTGATGATTCACCTGGCTCCTTAGTTAGCTGGAAGAGCCCCTGTGACCATTTTAGACTCCAATTTCCATGGAATGTTCACACTTTTGCAGTTGGACATATCTGCAGGAACCTCTACCATACCAAGAGACAGAGGATGTTTTACCCCACACTGGATTCAGAAACCATGCCTCTTGCAATGGCTGACTCCCCCCGATGCAGACCATCAGTGTGAAACAGCTCTCAGCTTGGCACACAACCTAATTATCATGGACATAGTCAGGATCTCTGGTTCTGCCATGCTTTTGAGTTTGTCAGGTAATTAAACAAAGACAGCCCTAAGTTCTTAATTCAATTTACACTATTTAGATAATTTGGCTAATTTGGGTCCTCTGGTGTAGACATAGAATTTAATTTTTTTCCTGTTATTTTTTATAATCCATATTGAACTATGTCCACAGGTGGCAGAATAATATATAGTTCTGTAGTCCTGTGTAGTAACCATAGAGTTTATAAATGGATAAACACTGTCAGAGCTGTTCAAAACCTCTCAGCAGGATAGAAAAAAATATGTTTTGAAAGCTTCAGGCTTCAGTCAGGAGAAGGAATATACACAGAAGGGAGATGTATAGCCTTAAGACAGAGATCTGAGTGAAGAGAAACCTCTTACATCCCAATCTACAACCAGGGACTTACAAGGGCTCTGATACAGGCCAAAGTAAGTGGCCACTGTTACAGTGTTATACAACTAGTTGCTAACTCTGTGCCTGAAGTGATGGAATTTGATTTGCAGTGTAACCAAAAAGGGTCCTCTAAATTAACTTGAAAATAAGTTAGTATTACTTTCAGCTAATGGACAGAGAGAAGACTATGCCTCTCCAATCTCATTTGACAGGGAACAAAAAGTTTACATACATAAAAAAATCTAAGAAAAAATACTGAAGTATAAATCTACTGCCAAGTTTTACTTTCCCACAGTTTTGACTTCCCTCTTTACCTTAAAAGAAACACTGATTTTTAAAGTGAATACTATCTCATGAAAAGAATTTCCTCGTCACAATATTGTTGCCTCTATATAAAGCAAGAGATTGTGTTGTCCTCATGGTTAGACAACACACAGTCTGAGGTTGTGTATAATTAGTGCCTGAAAAGCAAAGTTGTATTACTGTTGGTCTTCTTCAGAGCAATAAGACCAGGTCTGCTCTTGATTGTCTTTTAAAGCAACAATTAAAATAATAATCAGGAATTTCCCTTCTGCCTCATTTGGATTGAAGTTAATCTGAGGCTATGTTTATATTAATAAGTTAAGAGAGTACCCAGAAATAGCATCATCTATACCAAACTCCCAGATTAGTCAGTACTGTGCTTTTCCTTCTGCCCACAAGTACTCCTTGCTGCTGCTAGATGTTCTCAATTTAAAGTACTGTGAGGTGCATTTCCATTAAGGAGCATGCACACAACTGTGGTGTTGTAGAGGCTGCAGGGACACAGGAATGGGGTATCACACTGGGTATCAAGGATGCCATGCAAAACACACAGGAAGCTTTAGAAATCTGTGTACTGTTGTGAGCTTTGATTTTGCTGGGGTTGTGGAGGTGTTGTGGATAGGTACACATTACTAGGGTGCTTCAGGGCAGGGATACAAGATTTTTAGGAAGGACCAAGTAGGAAGACACGGGTATACAGTCACCCTTTATGTGAAACAGCTTTCTGGAGCTCTAGGCATTGATGATGAGCCAAGTGAAACCTTATAGGTAAAGATTAAAAAGCAGACGAGCATGGGCAACAAATATGGTAGTGAGTATCTGTTGTAGGCCACTTGATCAGGAAGAATTGGTGGCTAAGACCTTCTAAAATTAGCTCCAAGTAACCTCATATTCACAGGACCTGATCCTTAAGGGGGACTTAAAACTCCTTGATATCTGCAGTAGGAACAACACAGCAGTCCATAATCAATCCAGAAGTTTCCTGGTGTCAAATTCCCAATCATTGCTCAGTTGGACCTTGTTTGAGCCATGTTGGAGATGGAAATGTCAGAGGCAGCCTTATTTTCGTGACCATGAGATAGTGGAATTCATAATTTTGAAAGGAAAGAAAAGGGAGTGCTGTTCTTCTGGAGAATAGGAAGGCTCTGCAGAGGCATCTGGACAAGCAGCGTTGATGGGCCAAAATCAATGGTATGAGGTGGAACAAAGGAAAGTTCTTGTCGTGGGTTTACCCTCCCTGGGTGCCAGGTGCCCACTCAGTCACTCTATCACTCCCTCTCCCATTGGGAGAGGAGAGAGAATAATATGGAGGAAAACTACCAGGGTGAGATAAGGTAGTTTATTACAGTAGAAAGCGGAAAACAAGCGGGGATCCACACGCGCAAGAGCTGGAGAGGAAAAACAATCAGTCTCTGCTTCCCATCAGTAGAGATGTCCAGATACTTTCTGGGAAGCAGGGCTTCAGCACGCGTAGTGGTTCCTCCGGAAGGCAAACATGGACGACTCATGAATGCCCCCCCTTCCTCCTCTCTTCCTTCCCTTATATATCTGAGCTGATGTCATATGGTATGGAATATCCCTTTGGCTGACTGGGGTCAGCTGGCCTGCTGGTGTCCCCTTCCAGGATCTTGCCCACCCCCATCCCCTTTGGTGGGGGAAGGAATGTCAGAGGGACAGCACAGCTTGGCAGTAGCCAAAACACTGCTCTGTTATCAACACCAGCTACCAAAGCAAAGCACAGCACTGTAAGGGCTGTGAGCTTTACCCCAGTCAGACCCAATACAGTTCTGGGACCTGCTCTTGGGCCACAACAACCCCATGCAGCACTCTGGGCTTGGGGATGAGTATTTGGAAAGCAGATCAGGGAAGAGGACCTGGGATTGCTGGTCGAAAATGTCCCTTGCTTGCATGAGCAATAACTTGATGATCAGGATTGGGACAATGATTTTTCTCCTGTGCTCATCACCAGTGAGGCTACACCTTGAGTCCTGTATCCAGATCTAGGCCTCTCACTACAAGATAGTCACTGAGGTGCTGGAATGTGTCCAGAGAAGGGCAACGGAGCAGGGGAAGGCTTTGGAGCACAGATCTTATGAGAAGAAGCTGAGGGACCTGCTGAGTTTAGTGGAGGAGACTCAAGGCAGACTTTGTTGGTCTCTACAACCAGCTGAAAGAAAGTTGTGGTGAGCTGAGGGTCAGCCTTTTCTCCCAAGTAGCAAGCAACAGCATAAGAAGAAATGGCCATAAGTTGTGCTAGAAGGGGTTTGGATTGGATATTAAGAAAAAATTTCTTCATCAAAATGGTTGTCAAGCATTGGAACAAGTTGTCCAAGGAAGAGATTGAGTCACCATTCCTGGAGGTTTTAAAATACGGGTGGGTGTGTTGCTTAGGATTGTGCTTCAGTGGTGGACTTGTCAGTGTAAAGTTAATGGCTGGACTTGATGACCTCAAGGATATTTTCCAGCAGAAAAATTCTATGATTCTACAAGGAGACAGTACACAGAATGTAGAAGCATAGGAAATCTGAGAGGAACACATACATTCAGAGATATTCATAACACGCAAAAATTATGAAATGATTAGGGAAGGCAAAGCTTATCCTGACTGTGATGGCAAAAACAACAAGAAAGACATATGTATTAAAAAGGATGGTAGACAAAACATGTGCCTGTAATAGAATGGGTCAAGGGGCATTGTTCATGCAGAACAAGGAAAAGGGTGAGATTCTAAATGTCCTCTTCACCGTAATAGAAAGATCAGTCTTCAAGAACTGAAGGTCTTTGAAACTGGAGCAGAATGTGTGTGAAAGAAGTCTGGAGCAAGAAAGATTTCCTCTTGATAGAAGAGGATCAAGTAATGGAACACTTAAGTGAACTGGGCATACATAAGCCCATGGACACTGATGTGATGCAACCAAGTGTTGAGAGAGCTAGCAGATGTCATTGCAAAGACACTTTTGGCAATCTTTCAATGATCATGGCAGTTGGGAGGGACATATGAGGATTGGACAAAAGCAAATGTCATTTCTGTCTTCAAAAAGCTCCAGAAGGAGGACCCTATAAAATGGTCTCTCTCACCTCAGTTCCCTGTGAATGTGATAGAACAGCTAAACTTGAAAACCATTTCCAGAGTTATGAAAGACATAGGGGTAATCAGGAGTCATCAGCATGGATGCATGAAGGGAAATTCAAACTTCACCAACCTGGTAACATTCTGCAGTGACTGGCTTGGTGAGGGGACAGCTGCTGATATTGCCCACTGTGACTTCAGCAAGACTTTTGACATTGTCTCCTAGTAAAACACTGTAGAGAAGCTAACAAAGAATATGTGGAATGAGCAGATGGTGAGATGGATTGAAAATCAGGTGAATGGTCAGTACTAGGTCCATTGATAATCTAGATGATGGGACAGAGTCTTGCCTAAACTTTCCTAAGCAAGTTTGCTGCTAACACAAAACTGAGAGAAGCACCTGATGCACCAGAGGGTCATGCTGCAATCCAGAGAGACCTCAGCATGCTGGAAAAATGGTTTAGCAGGAACCTCATTAAGTTCAGAAAAGTGAAGCTGGAAATTCTTATCTGAGGAAGAATAACCTCATGCACCAACATATGCTGAGGATCAACTGGCTGGAAAGCAGCTTCACAGCAAAGGCTCTTGGGTTCCTGGTGGATGTAAAGTTGAACATGAACCAGCAATGCGTCCCTGTTGAAAGCACAAGGCCAAAAATATCCTGGACTGCGTTAGGAAGTATGCTGCCAATATGTCAAGGGTGGTGATCCTTCATCTCTCCTCAGCACTGGTGATATCACACCTGGAGTCTTTAGGCCAGTTCTGGGCTCCCCAGTGCAAAATAGACAGAGACATACTAAAGATAGTGCAGTGAAGGACCATGGTGTTACAAACCAGTTTAAACACAGAAGAGTCAGGAAAACTAACTCTCGGTGAATAAAACAGATAGAACCCAGAAAGGTTTGAAACATACTCCAGTACTTGATTAAAACCAAAGGAGGTTAGATGTTGGTGCCAAAAAAAAGGTCATATATTTTATTCAACAGTAAAGGACGCCAAGAGAAAGAAAGAAAGAAAGAAAGAAAGAAAGAAAGAAAGAAAGAAAGAAAGAAAGAAAGAAAGAAAGAAAGAAAGAAAGAAAGAAAGAAAGAAAGAAAGAAAGAAAGAAAGAAAGAAAGAAAGAAAGAAAGAAAGAAAAGCAGGTGCATGTGGTGGGGGGACAGGGAGAGAGTGATGGGGGTTAGGTAGAAGCATATCATCCCTCTGAGGGTCCCAACAATGCCTCGTTTCCCTCCATCTGATCTTCTTGTTAGTGAGGGAGTGAGGGTCCCCCTCCATCTACTGCCAAACAGTAAAGCATCCAGTGGGTTAATGCATCTTCGGGCCACGTGCAAATACCCAGGTGCCTCCCCTGGAGAGGGCAAGTTTGGCACTGTCCCTTGCAACACTGTGGATCTGTTGCATCATGTGCAGTGCTCTGATGTAGGGTCTGGGGACTCCTTTGTGGGGGGCCTTTGATGGACCATGACACCCCCTCTGCTGTCCTACACATGCATGCAGCTTTTCCTGCGGTGAAAGGGCCCCACAGCTGAGCTGGTCTGCACAGCAGAGGATGGGTGTTAAATGCCTCTGACCAGAGGCTTTTTCACTACACACCCAAAACCTCTCCTGTCCCTGCCCTTTGGTGTGAGGGTCTGTGTGAGCTCGGCAGCTGATAGCCCTGAGGCTGTGGTCTCCACCCTGAGAGTGCTAAGCTTGATCCCTCTCTGACTGTATTCTTTCCCTAGTCCAGACCTGAGTCACTTTATCTTATCTCCATCAACGAGCAGCATAGGGCCTTCATCAGGACCCTATTCAGGGTGTGGTGGTCTTCAGTTTCTATTATACAATTTTGCTATAATAGGTAATAGTCTTTAATGAAAATATTTAAGCCACAAACTATAACACATCAGTCTCTAACACATGGAGATATGAAGAACTTGAGCATCAAAAGACATGATGAAAGGCTGTGAGAGCTGGTTTTGTTCAGCCTTGAATGAGAAGGCTTGGGAGAAACCTTCCCAGGTGTACAAATATCTGAAGGAAGGGAACACAGAGGATGAAGCCAGGCTCTTTCTAGTGGTGTACAATGACAGGATCAGGGTAAATGGGCACAAACTGAAGCATAAGAGGTTCCCTCTGAACACTTTTTCACAGTGAGTGTGAGCAAATGCTGGAACTTGTTGCTCAGGGTTGTTGTGAAGCCTCCATCTTTGGAAATGTTCAAAAGCTGCCTGGACATTTTTTTTTTTGGTAATTGGTTCCAGGTGACATTTGGACATGTGGTTTGGAAAAATGACCTCTAGACATCCCTTTCAATCTTGACCATGCTGTGACCCATTTCATTTATTAGATATATGTATGGCTGATATAACAGAAATTCAGACAGGAGACTCTGTCTTACCAGCTGATTAAAACTTCTCATCTTTGTCTTGGAATCCTTATCTGGTGCAGTGACTTTGAGACTCTGCTTCAAAGTACTCAGTTCTAGTATCCATCCGTGCAAGTAGCAAGATGTGTATGAAAACCTTGCTATCTCCTGTTATTAGTACTAAAAGAGCTTTAATGATGCCCCTAGATCAGGGCAACACCTGATGTCAACACGGGCTGGGGGATGAACAGATCACAAGCAGCCTTGCTGAGAAAGAGTTGAGGGTGCTGGTGGGTGAGAGGCTGGATAAGAGCCATCAGTGGGCTATTGCAGCCCCCAAAGCCAGCCCGATCCTGGCCTGCATCCCTAAGCAGTGTGGCCAGAAGGTCAAGGGTAGTGATTCTGCCCCTCCAGTCTCATGAGACCCCACCCGGAGTGCTGCATCCAGATCTTGGGTCCCTAGCACATGAAGGATATTGGCCTGTTGTGGCAAGTCCAGAGAAGGGCCACCAAGATGGTTAGAGGGATGGACCATCCTTCCTACAAAGAAAGGCGGAGAGAGCTGGGGTCTTTCAGGTTTTTTGTGCCTAAAGCGGGCCCACAAGAGAGCTGGAGAGGGACTTTTTACAAGCACATGTAGTGACAGAATAATGGACAAAATCTTTAAACTGGAAGTGGGTGGGTTTAGACTAGGATGAAATTCTTTACTGTGAGGCATGGGCAGAGATTGCCCAGAGAATGACCCATCCCTGAAAATGTTACAGGCCAGGTTAGATGGGACTCTGAGCAATCTGGTCTAGTAGAAGATGTTCCTGCCAAGACAGAGGGTTGGAAACAGTGATTGATCTTTAAGGTCTCTTCCAAAACAAACCATTCTATTATTCCAGGCAGTAGGGTAACGTATAGCATATATGATCTAACACTTACTGAGAACTTACTGATTTCAATTGCAAGGGCTGTACACTGGTTTGAAACCTCTAATCCTCATTCAGGCAATAGATACATTTTGAGAAAAAAAAATCACAGGAAGAGAAAATATTAAATTTTTATTGCTAGAGATAAGCTCATCTGAATGGTGGACTTAGGCTGGATGTACAGGATATTCTTAGGCTAGCCCAGCAATGCCAGGCTTTCAAGCCCCTGTCCTCTCCAAGAGTTTGTTCAATCGTCACAGTGACACATCAGATGTCACCGAACACATCAAACAGCACCTGCCCAGCAACCTTTCTAGAACCATTCATCAGCTACATGTAGCTCAAAATTCACACACTGGCCACCCCTGCAGCATATGGACTGAATTTTTCAAAAGTATAGCCAGAAATTGTCTGAGCAGTTTTATGTCAAAGGGAACTGGAGAATATGTCAGTTTTCATCTGGGAAGTGTTTCCTTTGACTGTTTATTGTGGCAGAACCTACTTGGAGTGACCAATGGAGCATAAAAATAAATAGTCGCACTTTTTAATGTAGGAAGTTTAAAATTATTCTTTGGAATCATTGGATCAAAAGATTTCAGTCAAAGTATGTGTCTTGCCCTCCATTCTTTTTGTCTGAATGCAATCTTAATTTCAACTAGGAAATAACTTAAAAACAGAAGCTAAAGATTTAGCGAAATGTATGCCATGAAAAATGTTCTTAAGTAGAACATCAAGGGAAAAAGGACAATTTTCAATGTCTGGGTGACTGGGAGTGTTACTCCAAGGAGCACTGCATTGCATTACACTGGACAGTGTGAGGCTGAGCCCTCTCCCTTAATCAGAATATTGAACCCTCCCAGCACAGGACAGGTCTGTGCATTTCTCTGCTGCTGCCTTCCCATGGTGCAATCCATAAGCACAGCCCCACAACAAAGACCAGTCAGCTTCAGCTTTTAGGCCCTCAGGATCTGCACCTGCATACTACACCCTTGCAAGCAGCAGTCATTCAAATGTTTCTGAAAGTATTACCTTCTGTCTGTCATTTGCCATAGAAAGCTTTACTTTGGGGAAAAAGTCAGCCTGTAATGGAAAAATAATGTGATTGTAAATAGGAGTTGTGAGAAATGTACTCAGATCTTTTGACTAGGCTTGGAACTATGTGGATAGACAATGGTGTAAGGATCTAACCTTTTGAATAAATCTGCTTTCAGAAGCACCTTGAAGTGTGCCTTTGCAGTGTAGCTCAGATATTAAATGACAGTACTACCCTGGCATCTAGCTGAGTATTTACAATTGCACATGCTTTTTATAAATGTGGTTTAGATCAGAATTAGATGTAAGGAAGAGATATAGAGAGTTATTTTTACAGCTGGAAGCACTTCCAAAATATTGTTAGGCAAATTTCCAGCCTGCTTTTTAGAGCACTGATGTTTAAATGGTTGCAGATATTATCATTTCAGCTACTCATCAGATTATTTCTGTGAATTTACAAAAGTGCCCCTTACAACTAGAGATCAATATTCACAACAGAAATTTGATTTTTAACTCAGAAATTCTAAGAATTAAATGTCCCATAGAAGGAGTGTTAGCAATTAGCCCGAGAATATTCTGCAGACTGCACGTTTTTACTGACTCTCAGATTTTCTCCATTTTTCACTTACCTTTTTCCCTCTCTTCCAACATATTTTTTAATTTTTCAGACCCATGCATGACTGGTTATAGTACATTGAATGGTCAGAAAACTATTATTCCATTTCTAGTGGCTTATTTCGCCACCTCAGTATATGAACCAGTGCCAGTTTAATGAACTGAATCTGATCTTGGTGGGGTCTAAAGGATATCATGACCACTGAGTATCCTGAGAAAGGGGAACAGAGCTACATCTCCCTTTTGGTGACAGTTATCAGGTCAACTTAACAGATCTATGGTGCTCACCTTACTCAATTAATATTTAGGTCTCTAAAAGTTTATGGATGCATATATACTATATGTTATTTACATATGAATCAAGTATAACTGAGATTGACCAAATTAATCCCATCTATTTGGCCCTGGCCCCATAAAACTGTGTGCTCTGGGGAAAGCAGTAGTAGGTGTACTTTGTACTGTACAGTCCCAGTGTTCTCTCTCAATGTGCTATGGATCAATAAGGCCAAAACATGTATCCCCAGTTTTCACACTCCAGATAGTTCTGGAACTCACCATTGCCTGCTTCCTGGAGATGCTTTGGAAAGCAATGGGCAGAAAAGCACACAGCAGTGCACCTTGCTCATGACAGATGCAGCACAGGGGCAGGGAGCAGTGCAAGGGTGCTGAGGGTCAGCCTGCCACATTTCATGCACCTCTGCTGTTAAAGTGCAGGTGCAGGTTCAGTGGTCTGCTCAACTTTTTGCCTTCACTCTGAACATATTTGTGTACCCTCAGCCCTTGCCAGGAAAGAGGCCAGCCTTGAGTCTTTGAGAGTGTCTACTTAACTGCAGAGATTACAGTGGTCAGACAAGAACAAATAGCAATTCTCTGCATGCCACCTGTAGCAGGGCTTCGTCTTGAAGTATTTTCTCTGGCAGGAAAGCCAAAGTCATGACAAGGTCACTCTCATACAAGTGGATCATAATGATTCAGCCTAGTACTCGAATCTGTGCTATTGTGTTTAATGAGAAAACATTTAAATTTCTTCAATATTTCTTCTTGATAGGATATTAAAGCCCCCAGGGTGCAACATATTCCATCTTAGTTACGCTACCTTTATTAAGTGGGCAAATAGTCTGTTACGTGTAAGCAAAAGAAAGGCATTGTGTATGTGCTGTGCATTACCACCTTTTCTTTAAAAATAACTATTACTTTCTGCCTAGGATTGTTCTATATTAAACCATTAGATATACTGAATAAATAAAATAATATAGTTTTTATGAATATATGTTATGTTTGCACATATAAATTATTTCAGCTTTGTTTTAAACCAGCTCACAGAATTTCTATCTTATTTTAGGAAGAAAAAAGATGATAAGACATGTTCTTACCCTGCACTCTGCAGTCTATGGGACATAAACATGTATTGCAATGTACAAATAAATGGAGTCTGGGCATAGACTACCTTGTAAATGTCTAATTTGAAGACTACATGGAAGAGAACTGTTGAAGTGGAGAAAAAAAATGGAAGAGTTCTGAAACAAATTTTGTAATTTTGATGCAGAGTCACTGAGGCAAGCAGCTTCAATGTAGTAGAGCTAAACCATACAGAATGACTTAATTCTTGGACCAAAGGCTGCTTTGCTTCTTATAATTCCTATTCAATGAAAGGTATGACTGTAGAGGATTACCCAGGTGACATTGCTAAAATTATGCAGAAACAGATCCCATCCTCAGGAATGCAGAAAACTAGTGGTTGGCGAAACAAACCTTTTAGAAGATTTGCCCTTTCAGGAAGAAAGCCAGTGTCAAAAAGACTCACAACAGCCTCCACAGATTCTCTGGCCTCAGTGTTGGGAGAGGGAAATAACTCATACTTGAAAGTCTTTCACATACTTTGATAAGGAGTGCAAAACAAACTACATTTCTGAGCCAGGGGAATAGGAAGTCTATTGTCACAAGCAATAAATGAAATAAATGCATGGTTTCTTTCCCTGTCTCTGCCCTTCTCTTTTCTCTTCCACTTCAAGGTAGATAGGCAAAAGCACCAGGCAACAGCAAAGCATTCCTTTTGGACTTGCTTCAAACCGTGCAGTCTAACATACAGAGTTCATTGCTGAGAGCTGTCAGTGAGGTTAGGTGTCAGGGCAGGGCTGGCAATATTCAAAGCTACAGTACCTAGAGAAGAGCAAAGTCAGCAGATCCTGTGGTTGGAATCGTGTTCTGCTGTGAGGTTAGTGAGTAGCCTGTTCTTCCCCTTAGTATATCCTAAGACCCTTCTAAAAAATTGTCATTTCTTATCCCTTTTGGAAATAAACAGATTTGAAAAATGACATAAACTTTCAATGAAACAAGAACAAAAAACCCAACAAACAACGAACCAAAGACAAATAGTGCTTATCATAGGGTCGTGCATTCTATCATCTCCTACCCCTCTTCAAGCTGCCAAACAGGGCCCAAACTCAGCAATGGCTAATGTTGCACATTGTTAACCATAGATGAATTAATAAGATTTAACTTTACTGCATTGCCGTGAAGTTCTTCTGGTTATAACAATACCATCCCTAGCAATAAAAACATTTAAAAATCAGTAGGTCAGACAAAATTGATGTTACAACATGCTCATGATTCTACCAATTTTATTTCATTTTTTTCACTACAGTTATTTTGTGAGGAGAAATCAAGGTATTTCCCTCTGGGTTTTCTTGTCTCATAAATATTTTATTAGGGAAGTAGACAGTGAATAAGTAAAAGTGCTGCCTACCTGGACAGCCTTTCATAAAGCATGTTCCTATACTGAGGTGTCAAAGTCAAACCAAAATATCAGTCTAACGTAGGCAACAATATTCAGGTGTGTGCTTATGAATACAGAATACACAATCTAGTTACTAAAGAATGTCACAGGGTTGAAGTTACTAACAAACTGTAGCTAGAAGCACTTCACAACACTCTAACATTTGAAGGACCTACAGAACAGGTAGTTAATGCAAATTCACAGAGAAATGCCATAAATAGGAGCAATTCAGTGAGCACTGGTTTTACAAAAATTTGCTTGAAATCTGTTAGAATCCTCTCCTTGATTCTGCTTGAAATGTACCCTCCATGGGTTGCTGGATTGCCCTGAAGAGTGGGGCATTTTTTGTCCACTATCCATATGCAGCAGTAGGGCATATATTATGGACTGGAATACTTACTGAGAGATGCCACTACTTTGGTTGCTGGACTCTTGAATTGTAAATGCATATGTATTTGTAAAGGTAGATTCTGCCTTCCTAACCTTCATCCCTCAATACAACATACAGTGAAACAGAGTGGAAGGATAACAGCCATTGTGGGAACAGATAGCAGTCAAACAAAGGCATGTTTCAATGTCATAGGCAGTACTAACCTGGCAGTAATATTTTGTTTGTTCGTTTTCAAACTATTTAGTGACGTGCAACTGAAAACAGATTTAGGCTTATAAAGAGATGACATATAGATCTAGAGATGGCAGCACATTTCCCCAGCAGCTGTGATGCACTCATTTGGCACTCTGCAGCACTGCTGCTGCCTGCAGAGCACATGGCTCCCTTGACCTTACACCCTCCCTCTGATCTTGTGTGGGAACTGTTGCCACATGAACTGTGAGATATGCATGCAGGCTGAAAGATTCAGGTGGCACTTGGTTTTGCATTCCCCAACAGACCACTTTTTTATTTTCTTTGCAAGATTCTCTATCATTGTCTCTTTCTCCCCTTCACTGCCCTTTACCTTCTCCTCTTTATTGCTGTGATAGCTCCCATGGAGGCCAGGGTGGGAGCTGGCCAGACAGGCAATCCTGGTGCCTATTTAGCTTGGTCTGCTGCAGCAGACATCTGCAGCAATACCTGCCCTCTCCGAGCTGTGCAGCACAAAAAGCTGTTCCTATTTAAAAGAACCATATTTTAGAAGAAAAATAAATTCCAGATTAAGAATCTGTGCCTCACCATAACCTATACTGATAGAGGCCAAACTACCCCAGTACCACGAAGTACACTTTCAGTGGTGTCACTTTTAAAATATACCACCTCAAGCAACAAGATTGCTGCATACTACCATGTTATAGTGTATTTTACAATCTGATGTGCAGTATCTGATGTGCAGAATAACCTTTCATTGTTTCTTTATCTTCTAAAAGCAGGATGATGTGAGCTGCAGTTTCCCTTTCAGTAATTGTAGAGAACAGTAAGGTCCTGCCAAGCCTCTTTTCCTCCAGCTCCCTCAGCTGTTTCTCTTCAGGCTTGTGCTCCAGATCCCTCACCAGCTCTGTGGCCCCTTCCTGGAATGTTCCAGCACCTCAATGTCTTCTTTTGCAATGAGGGGCTGTCCTGGGCATGCCTTTAACTCAGTTTTCTGATAAGAAGGAAACCAGGAAAAGTCAGTCTCAGAAGTAACCTGTCTTGCAGGAACTGCTGCTTCCTGCTGGACGACAAGCTGTCCATGAGCCAGCAGTGTGTCCTTGTAGCCAAGAAGGCAAATGATATCCTGAGCTGCATTAGGAAGAAAGAGGTCAGTGGTTTGAGGGAGGTGGTCCTGCCCCTCTACCCTGCTGTGGTGAGGCCACATCTGGAGTGCTGGATCCAGTTCTGGGCTCCCCAGGTCACAAAAGACAAAGCCATTGGAGAGGGTCCACTGGAGGGCTACAGAGGTGATGAGGTGCCTGGAGCATCTCACTTGTAAGGAAACGCTGAGGGAGTAGGACCTGCTTAGTCTTGAGAAGAAAAGACAGAAAGGAAATCTTACAAATCCAGACAAATACCTTAAAGGCAAATAAAAGAGGATGGAGCTAGACTCTTTCCAGTGCTGCCCAGTAGCAGGACAAGGGGCAATAGGCACAAACTGAAACACAGTTCCATCCAAATATGAGGAAAAACCTCTTTACTTTGAGGGTGACAAAACACTTGAATAGCCTGCCCAAAGAGGTTTTGAGTCTCATTCTCTGGAGATATTCAAATGGATGTGATTCTGTACAACTCTCTCTAGTGATCCTGTTTGAGGAAGGGGGTTGAACTAGATGGTCTTCAGAGGCCTCTTCTAACCCAAACAATTCTGTTGATTCTGTAACATAATGTACAGCAAAAAATAAATTCATTGCAATACCTTTCAGTCACACATGACATGAATAACATTATTGTAAGAAAAGATTTTTTTTACAATGTTGCTTGACATTTAGAAGTGACAGAGAGCTGATTTATCATTTAACTTTCTCATACTGATTGGTTAGAAATATATGATATATGATATGTCATTATGTATATATATGATATGTCTTTAATACAAAAAATATCATCAAATATTAAAGGAAAAATGGTTTAGGAGGACAGATACTTTGAAAGAAATCCATTCATCAGTCTAAAGGCCACGATGATTTCTTAGATCTAAGACACGACCAGGAGGAAAGACTTCACAAAGGTTCTCTTTACTAACTGCTAGAGAAGAAGATATTGAGTACTCCTTGAATGTCCCCTTATTTCATCAGAGCTACAACAAAAGACACTGGTACAGTCATATTTCTTTCGATGTTCCAGGACACACATTTAATGCTAAAGGCCTGTTTGTGGTTTTGTGTATTTCAGCAGGCCAAGGACAGACAGGGGTCTTAAGGGAGGTATTAGAAGTTGTTTTATTTAATTCTGTTTTAGTGAATTAAAAGCCTTCCTCTGACAGGAAGTATTTTTAATTCCCAAGCCACCTACGATCATAAACTTTTCAAGATTTTTCCAGTATACTGAACCAAACTTGAAACTTACAGTAGTTTACTTCAATGGAATTCCTTTAGTAATATGGGCTAAACTGCACAAAGATAAAACCAGATGCAGATTTATTGGGTTTTGAGATTTTCTGTATATTAAAAAAAAAAAAGGGAAAAGAAAGTCGGCAATCCAGCATTCAAGAACAACTACTTTCTTTGCAATGGCAATTCAGATAAAATAACATAATGAACAGCTTTCTAATCTATGTGTATCTTTCAAAACAGCAATCAATACTAACCGCTGTTTCTATTGCATGTTGCTTGGCCCAATACTACTGAAATGGAGTGTGTACAGAAAGAACAGTGGAAGGTTAAGAACTGAATTTGACAATACAGGCTAGGAGTTTTGAACTCTTTTCTCACTAGAGATTTCCTGATGAATATAGCATTTCTAATTGTCCATTAAAGTCATTAACACGGTATTAGTTCCAAGACAAACTATAAAATGTACCACTATACATTGACTTTCTTTCAGTGAACCACAAAGACAGCCTAATTTTATTATGGAAATTTACCTCAGTTTGTAGTGAAGTAGTATATCTTGAACCACACTAATAAAATAAAAATATATCTTCCGAAGCCGTTCGGGTCCTCGCTGCTGCCTCGGGTTCAGGCAGGCGGAGGACGGCTTCCTTCTCCGGTCCAGGAAGCCTAGAGACTCTCTGCCGGTGGTTGTCCTATCCTCTCCCGGTTGACCACGAATAACCAGACCTTTCGGTGGTTAGACGTGAGGGAATAAATCCCGCCGGGGCGATAGGACGTCGAGAGCCGTCTGGGTTATCCCTAGGAATCACGGAGGGACCGCGAGGTACAAAGGGAACGACTCCACTGCCGGTAACAGAGCTATTTATTCTCTGACTCCTGGGGCAGAAGAAGCCCCGAGCCAGCTCAGACATGCCCTTTTAACCGCAAAGATTAACCAATAACAGAACAGCAAGTGGGCGAAGTTGGGGCGGGGAAGGGGAGTCACATCCAACAGGATCGGGGTACAGGCGGGAGCAGGGGGTAACAACGAATCACGTATAACAGAACGATGAATTTTCCAGAACTTGGGGAGGATATAAACTTGGAGTGACAATATCATAAACGAATAATATTTAACTAGGTGGAGTTTGGGGGAGAGATTTCTCGAAGGTTTAGACCATTGTAGTCTCTGAGACAGGGGTGTTGCCTGGGCTCACCCACCAGGAGCGGCCAAGGGGCTTTAGTAGTTTTAATTCTATGTCCACTACCCCTACACCACACCAGCTGAGAACACAAACTAGTAGGGTTGCACTAGTATGCACTAGGAAGAGCAGAAATAAATGAGCTGGTAGGGAGACAAAGGCAAGCCAGGAGTAGTGCTCTTTCATTTGAAAAGCTGCTGATTGTGGAGGAATTTGAAGCAATGATGGTGACTTCTGTTGGTCTTCTGGGACCATTAAAGGTTTTCAAAACTTGCAGCAGGTGCCCAGCTGTACAGGTGCCAGGTGTACAGTATCAGAAACTGCAGGAATTCTTCTGGAGAAAATTTTCTTCATGAACTTCTCACACCGGCAAATTGAAGAAATACACATTTGAGTTTTTAATTGTTTACTCTAAATTTCATGAGTCACGGTGTTTCTACATGCTACTGAAAAACATATCCTATTGATGCACCTGCAAACCCACAAACACAGATGATCCAAAAAATCTAAATGATCTGCAGAAAGGACTCCTGCACTAATTACATATTAACCCTAAAATCTTATTACCTGAATAGTCAAAACTTAAATGGTGGAAGAGATCAAGTTAGGACTAATGAAATAAAAGAGAGCTAAGCAAAAACTGCACAGTGAGGGAAGTGTTGTGGTTATATTGTCTATAATCCTTCTCAATAATTTCAGCTGTTTAGTTTTCAAGTTATTTTGACGTATTTCAGTTTTAGAAGTGGTTTGTAAAAAATTGTCCTGACTGCTACTTTTGCTTTTCCAGGAGACTGAGAAAGCCAGATCAGGTACTCTGATGGAGAAGAGTACCTGTTGGAGAAGAGAAGATTAATCTTAACTTTCCTGTGTAATATTTAATGCTGAAGAGAAGTAATAGCTGGTGGTACCACAAAATGTAGGATTTTTTGTCTGTTTCCTTAAAATCCCAGGGGTTGCTGCTGTTTTTCATGTGGAAATCACTGCTTTGTTGCCAACCAAGTTGAAGATGTAACCCTCAGCTTGGAAACGCAAAACTGCTCCTAGATCCTTTACCTCATCAGCTTTTAAGCAATGCCAGATGGCCGTGTAACACAGAGTGAAAAGCCATGGTGAAATACAGATGACCATGGGAAAGCTTTCCGAACAATGGGACTGTCTCCTGGCTTCTGTTCCAGGGAGACTGCCTCTAAATTTTCTTAGTGACAGCAGATCTTAACACTTGCATTGGTTACGTGTCTCTTAGTCTCAGAAGTCCTCTGTATAGCAAACAAGAACACATTCGTAGTGTAAATTTGGAAATACTGTAGATTTTTATAAATGGAAAGCATCTGAGAACAATCAAACTAGCAACGCTGTTTGTAAGCCAAGATTTTATTATCACTATAAATATTACTACATCTAAATTAATATGTTATTGCTGTAAGAATTGCTGTGCTAGGTGGTAGCTTTTAAAATCTGCTTTCATTGTGCTATCAGAAAACCATAGCAAAGTCTTTCTTTGGCTGGTTGGAATCAAAGTTAGCTCTTCCTTTTTTGAACAAATTCAGTATCCAAATTATCCACAAATAAGCATAGCACACACCTACCAAAATTTGATGTTAAGACCTTTTTAAGCTAATTCTCTAAATACACAAGAATTTCCTAAGACAGATGGATTTATGTTGTATCCTTTCAGCTACATTTTCTAGTACATCATACTAGGCTTCCCTCAGAGTTTTGATGCATGTTAGAGCTTCATTAAAATGTATATGTGTATCATACTACTTATGTATATGTATATATATATAATATTACTTATTAATAGGATTATTAATGCAATTAACATTGCTGATGTGTTGCTTTTTCTATCCCTAAGAAATGGTATCTGAACAGAAGTCTGAAAATTTGTTATCCATTGTCATGTGTGCTGACACGAGACAAATTTACACAAAATTCTTAATCCTCACTATGGGGGAAATTTCTCAATTCATCCTTTTGATTATTACTTAATATGGCTGGAAGTAGCCTTTCTGCTCCTTGTCAGTTTAAGAAAAGGACAGTAGTTTGTAACAGTCCAAACAGAATCATTCCCAGAGAGTGCCTTGTTTCATTAAACTGACACTGAAGTTAATTTAGTTAGTTTCTCACTGAGGACTTTTGCAGTCAGGATTGCAAGACACAGTATTGGCCTTGATTGTTTTTCTGGGAAACAAAATCACATTAATAAGTAGTTGAAATAAGGAATAAGAGAATGTCTAGACACGGATTGCTTTGTCCTATATTACGAATAAAATTGTCCATTAAACAAATAATTTTTTAGTCTTACAAGTTAAAGATTAGTCTTCATCCATGAAAATAGCTCAGTAACTTAAGCAGTATTTGATTATTCCTTATCTTCTACTCTGTATCACAGACATATTAATATTTCCCTTCACTTGTGCAAGTATGTATTTATGAACTACCTGATTTTTATTTTAATGTTTGCCAAAAAGATCCCAAAAGAAATAAAGGTTATACTATCTTATCTATTATTCTCTGAAAAAACTCCCCAAAAATCTGAGAAGTATTGTAAGGAATTTGAAAATATTCCCCACAAAGTGATCCTATGCAAGGGGAAAAAAAACAAAGCATAACAAATTATTTCAGTTTAACCGTAGGAAAATAAAAAAAAACAACTGAACCAAACCATGGTGTTATAAAATAGTGTAATGTGAATGAGTCATGTATGGTTAAGTGGCAGCCCATAAGCAAACTAGAATCGTACAATAGCTTAGTTTCAGAAGCTCTAAAGGTTTGTCATTTGTTCCTGTGCTTTGCTCAAAGCAGAAATAACTTAGGTCAGGGCCTTGTCCAGTAGTATTTTGAATATCTACAAGAATGAAGACATATTTATTTGATTTTAAAAGGGTGGAAATAAAAGTATTTCTATTTAGGTAGGAGAGTTCGTGAGCAAGTCTTCATAATCAAGTTATTTGCATTTGTCAAAAAAGGAAATTTCTGTGAGTTTCATGAAATTTTAAAGAAACAAGCACTGTTTACATTGTTTTCCATTTTCTTTCAAAATTTGCAATAAGTGTATCAGGTTTTCAGTCTCAGATTAGATGCAAATGTCAAATGAATATTAGATTCTTGTATTATGTCATTAAAAATAAAAAAGAATAATGGCCATGAACACAAATGTTTGCCCAGGGATTTTATCTCTTTTTTTTGTTTAAAAAGTTGCAAAAGTATTTTCTAATATAATTACATATTTTACTGATACAGTCAGATTACTTAAACACTTACACATAATTAACTGTACTTAATATTCGACTATTTTGTCTACATTGTAAAAACCTGGAGGAAGTCATAATGAATGTGTCGTGAGAAGGGTGATAAGGTTCAATACAAACCTTTAACTGAAAACAACTGAGAAGGACAGGCTTCCTTCCCCATCTCCACAAAGTGGAGGCTTTTCCAGACTACATAAGGTGCTTAATTTTACCCTGTTATCTTTTAAATTATCTTTTGCAAGCTTTGTGCTATAATGAACTTGGGCCTAATGTTTTCAACATTAATATGATGTTGGCTTTGTGGATTACAAAGCTGGAGTTTCTAAACCACAAGTGAGGCATTCTTCATTTATTATAGTAGTATAGTACACCACCAGTGTCTTTGGTAAAGCTATCTCTGCCTTTCAGAAGTTCTTAAAAATGCAACTATAGAAACAATTTTTAAGAAAATCTTATTCTTGCAACATGACAAACAGAAGCACAGGACTGATGTCTTCCCACATATGGCCTTGCTTGGCAGAAACTTTCACAGTAAACCAATCCCAATTTTGCTAGTCCCAAAGCATATGCAGAATAGATGTGCTTAAAGAGATGGGTTTAGGGTTTTTTTGCATGGATTAGATCACTGTTCTTAGGCAGCTGAAATTCTAGGTTATTTCTGTAGTAGGCTGCTCTTTCCAGTAATGACTCCAAAACTCTTCAAAGATTGTCAGCAAACAGTCCATAAGGACTTCATCTTAGACTGGCAGAACCAGTGCTTTTAATCTCTTCTGCATGGTTCACCTATTCTAAATGTGCTATGAAAATTCTAATTTATCATTGTAATCCTCAAACATTTTTGCATATCTATCAGGACTGCTCTCCTCAGCAAAGTGTTGTAGCTATGAGCTACAGTTAAATGAAACATGAATTTAAGCATATTTATTTTTTCATCCCTTTCTCTCAAAACAGAGTAAACACCTGTGTTCATTTACCTGCAGAAACTTTTGAAGTTTTAAAATACTTTTTAATTCCTTTTCATTTCTGTCTTTTACAATATGCTTCAGCTGTTTGGGGAGGAAAAACATAAGATTTACTAGTTTCAGGGAGAATTTTATACCATAAATATGAAATTGAATTTTATCTAACACATTTATTTTGACTGGAAAGAATAAACTTACAGAAGAGCTAATCTTTACCAAAACCATTGGTAGTTTTTAATACAAAATACCAAGTCTTAATAATTTCAGTAGGACTCAGCAAGGATAATTTTTATGCCAGCACCTTGATCATTTCATTTAGATAACTGAGTAGTTAATTATGAAAGAGTTTGAATCTGATGACTTTTCTTGCGAGGTCATTTCTTATAATAAAATTTTTATTTTTTGTTAGTGAAATAATGGCTTGATACTTCATTTTGCATCAAAGAATAATAGATGAACTCTTCTCACTCTTTTACTCCTAGCTTCGGAGGCAGGATTCAAAATGTGTGTGTTAAAAATACCTGCACCATGCCATCTTTTAATCAGTATACATTAGAGTCACTTTCTTATTAGTTCCTCTGGCATTTGAGTAAGAAAAGGCTGATGATCAAAACATTAATCTGCACCTTCTCTTCATAAGCCAGTTGTGTTTAAAGAGACTAAAAGTTATTTATTATCCTCAATTTTTGTATTTGTTGCATTTTTGCTATTGGTAAGAAATAGATAAAAGACTTTCAAATGTCTGTTTTAAAGCTAAGTCCCTTTCCTTGTTTGTATTCTTTTCTCATAAATTCTACCAAACAGGTGTATGTGTTTGTTGTCAGCTGTATTTGTCACTGTACAAGCTGTCTCTTGCCAGTTTTTCAGCATGTTGCTAGACATGATTTATTGTGTGCTGTCATCCTAGAGTTTCTTTACAAAGAAGCCAATCTGACTACAATTCCTGAATGAAGAAGTCATCCAAATAGCACTTAGAAGAGCATAGAATTTATCTGATAATCTGCAACTTGATATTTACTAAATCTCATGGTTTTCCATTATTGAGTATTTCGGATGGGAATAAAAAAGAAAGAGAATGTATTACTGCATTTCATTTTCATGGAAACAAAAACCACACATTTATACAAATGTCATCATAGTCCATATACTTTGAAATTAAAGAATGCAGCTTTTTCCTGTGGATTTTAGTATCCCTTATTACGCTGAATGTTAGTCTTCTTGGGCTATCAGTGTTAAGTTGCTGGCCAATTATATCATCATAAAACTGTTCTCAAAAGGTAATACATAGATTATATTAACCATCATTTCCTAAATCTGGATCAGGCAGAATTAATCATCATAATCTGGTTGCCCATTAACACATCTGCAATGGTGTGTTCCTTTCACAGATGCATATTTATTCATCTCTGATAAATTGGTATATCTCAATCACATAGACAGGGATATAGGACAAGATGGAAAATGGTGATATATAAACTAAAAGATCCATTCACTGAAAAAATCTCCAGTTCCCACTTCCAGAAGTTAACACCTGTGTCTGAAGATGAGTGCTGCCATACAAGCTCCATTTTCTTTTCAATGTTTTTCAATATTCAGTATTCAGCAGATACAATCCACTCCATATAGTTCCACATAAAGCTTACAACTTTGTAGTGTGAGACAGATCCATTCTACAGCGCACATTACCTTAGGAAAGAGAACCACTGGGCATTAACATTTGCATGTTGTAAACACTGTCTTTTCAAAGACACATTGTAGACTTTCTTTCCATGTGACAGATTCTACTGCTATTGCCAGGAACATACCGGTCTCAAGGTGAAAGCCATAATAGGCAATACAAAAGTCACTTTGATGCTTCCAAGTGCTTGTTACTATTTTTCAGAGAAGTTTCTGGTCTTATTAAGTCTACTAATGCTTTTTTATCAAATTAATTAAACATTGATGGGTACTACTTCCTCCCTTTCATCTTCCAGTATGCTCACAAGGAGTTTTCAAATCTGAACACCTTAATTTCCATCTGAATGTGGCTAGGTGCATCTCACTTTCCTATGTCTTCTGATATCAAAAGAGAAACCAAAGGCAATGGATATGACACGTCACTTGCTCTTCCTAGCTTACTGCATTTGTTCATGTCATAGAGCTTTCTTGGACAACACTGGTCTCTTCAAATCTGAGTGATGCTAATGTTACCAAAAATTTGGTAGAAAGTAAAATAACTTTTCAACACCAATTAAGCAATAAGAAGCAGGCATTCTTTATTCATTCAGATGCATGAGGGGAGATTTCCTCTGAAAAATCATGCATACTGTGTACAGGAAAAATTCTGTTTATATACTGTATTTTACATACACATTCATTGATTGCTCCAGAATAAACCTACATACGATAATAATTTTCCTGAAATCAAGAACAGATTTTCCCTCTCCTTTATGCATCTGTTCTTCTGCCCTGGGGGTCCCTTTGGTGGTCCCTAGTGGTCAAGGACCCAAAAAGAGCTGACTGACTGGTGAACTGCAGAAATTGAGGATGGTTACCTTCCAGTTCTGCTTCTCACAATGTGCATTGTGCAGTTCCATGGCCCAGTGGGCTTTGAAGAATAAGCATTGTGTTGGCTCACCAGGTGTAGATGATTTTTCATCTGGCAACACTTACATATCCACAGAAAATAAAAGGCAAACCTGAGATGAAGATTCATCTAAGCGTTGTCATTTTTCTAGTACAGCTGGTGTTGCTTTCCATGGAGGAACTATTTTGACATTTTCCACAGACAATAACCTACCTTTATCTGTTTATAGCCCTAATCATCATAAATCATTCAGAGCAAAACATCTCGGTATGCACACTGAGACTGGAATAACTAATTTGGCTAGTCTACGGTAAAAACAATGGCAATAAAATGGCTGAAAAAACTTTGGAGGTTCTGGATTCGAGATTCTGGTGAATGAGTATAGATGCACAGACTGCTGAAATATTAACAAGTTGAGCAAAATGTATATTTTCACACAGTATATTTTTCCTATATACAGTCTCTAAGTAGAATGCTTGGCAAAAGAAGGGTTCACATGAAACAAATAACCCAATAAGCCCAAGCTGAACTGGCACACCCATAAACTAGCCATTAAAAATAGATTAAGAGATGCTTGCATGACAAGGAGCCCATCTCTTGGATTTCTGCGTGAACCTTGTGATATTCCCACTCTGAAGTTGGGAGGCACAATCTGACACTCTTGCTTTGAGTTGTGAATCACAGCCAGCCCTTCCTCATAAAACAAATGCAGTGGTCATATCTCATTCTACTTCATACACTAAGGTTCAATGAAAAGAGTATTTATTCTGTTTCTTCAAAGTCTGCATAATTCTGCCGAAAGTAAGCTAAACACACAGTTGTTATACCATATAAGGAGGGCACTTAAATTCTGTATGTTGTAACAGCTTTAGTATTAAAAAATAAAAGATTTTTTTGCGGCAGTAGAGGAAAAGGAATTAATTTTTAAATTATTCATTATTAATAATGAGATTATATTGACCTAACCTGCTGAATATCTGACCTATGGCGCAAGTCTCCATAAATAGTCTTGGTTTAGGCAGCAGACCTGGTGTCTGGTGTTTCCAGTCTCTGCTTTTTGTTCCCTGCTTTTTTTCTGATATGTCCATTCCTGTTTTCTGTCAGCACATTTCAATACTGAGTCAATAGTGCTGTTGAACTAGCAATCTTAAATTTAAAGCAGAGTATTTCTGTGCTTCATTTTTGTAAAAATCTGAATTCTCTTCTGTTGCAAAACTACAGTGCACTTCAGGAAGGGCTTTGGTAAGAGATTTTCATGGGGAAGGAAAAATAGTACTGTAGGATATTTCTTCTCCTGTCTTTGTAAATTTAATAAAGATGGTGTTGCAAAATAATTATTTTACAATGAGACTGTGAAGAATATAGGAATAATTTCTGGCATCTATCTCAGGGTTTTCCGCACATATCCATGGATAATATTACACTGTGCAATAGATAATATACAACCATTAATTAAGGCAGACCATGAAATTTTCTCTGTTGTGAGTTCCAAAGACTGTGGCAAAAAGAACAAAGTACAAAGTGAGATTATGTGCAAAACCAGATCTGCTTTCTCCTAGGAAAGATGTTGCAGAATGAAAAAAAAAAAAGCAAACTTTTTTGTTTGCAGTATCAAAAGAGCAAAAAGGATGGACAGATTCACACCATTGTAAATCTAAAGACTTATATTAAAAATCTCTTAAGCTTTCTGTCAAGGTCAAGGAAAGATGATTTTCCATTCATTTTTTGTTAACAAAGGAACATCAAAGACTTGAAACAGAGGACAAATGTTTACAAAGACTGGAAGAAAGTTGTAAATATTTCTGTTAAATTTTAATAAGATACTGTGAGCCAATAGGTATGCATATTTTCCTGCTACCAAATGCCTCCCACAGTAACAATCTGACAGCTGGCCTCAAGGGAAGGTAATTTTGTAATATAGCATTGTTTTAGGCCAGGTACTTCATACTGTCAATCCAATGACCCATTCATAAATATGTGGAAAGATGCTGTGACCTATGGCATGCACTGTGTACTTTCTGAATGGTACCAATGAAAACAGGGATGTTGGCTGCTGGCATTTTGTTTAAAGAAGGAGTGAAATTGGGATTACTTTGATGGATAGCAAGGTTACTGGGCATGTGTATATACAGGAGAAAAAAAGATTCAGAGACACCTCTGAAATACAGGAAGCTGGGTAAAAGTCTACCATGCATGAGAGACTGCAAGAGATTCCTGGCTCGAAACATTTTGGGTGTGTGTGGGGAAAGGAGCAGGTAGGGCCTTGCCCTGGTGAGGCAATGCCCTGATCCACATATCCCACCCCTTGGAGCCTGTATCCCAGCCCCACAGCGGCTGCCAGTACTTGACACACTGGAGACAATGCTCCACACACTGGCCCTGGAGCCCCAGTCCAGCCCCAGAGTGGCCAGTGGAACTCCCACCTGGGGAAGGGCCCAGGAAAGCCAAAGGGTATTTAACCCTAGAAACAAAGCAAGCATGTCTTGACCGTACCTTCTCTTGGAATTTCTCTCAACTGAACCCTGCTGAAACCAGGAATGGTAGTTATATTTGCTATTTTTTATATCTTTTCTATCATTCCTTCTTTCTCTTTCTTCATCTAATTCCCTCTCCTCAGAGTTTTGATTAACTTAAAATTGGATGGGCTTGGAGTTGGCTAAGTTGAATGGGCTAAGTTAATGCTTTGTGGGCAGTTTTATGTTGATTGAATGCTGCTCTACTTTTGCTAAAGTTCTCTGAGTTTCTGAAGTTGTCAGTAGTTTTCTGTTGTTTTCATCTCTTGAGAATACCTTGTCAGTTATTTCTCCTGTGCGCTTAACTCAGAGTACATAAAGATCTGTAAGTCCTTTCAAGAGGCTTGTTCAGCCAGTTTTTGGTGCCTTACACCATTTCATAAACTTATTTCTGTATGTATGTTTGATAGATTAATCTTTGATTAATGTTCCATGAAGACTAATTGAGTACCCTCTGGGAACACTGCCACACCCTGAAAAGCAGTGGCTGATACCTCCTGAAAATGTTAGCCCAAGCACCTTTACTTTTTTTTTTTGGCTTTTCAGGAAATGTTTTTCAATTCAATTTAAATCTCCTGCTGTGATTAATATATAGTTATCTTTATCAAAGCTAGATATCTTAAAGCTTTCTTATATAAATGAATATTACACTGCAGTCATAATAGTATGAAATTTGTAAATAAGTAAATTCCAAAATTTCTCTTGCCCACCTCCAGCCCATACTCTGGGAGAAACAGAATAAAACCCAAAAAGTGTCTTGATCTTATGCAAGCAGTGTTCAGCAATAGCTAATACATTCTTGAATTATCAGCACTGGTTTGGTCACAAATCTGAAGCAGAGCACCACATAGAATACAATGTGGAAAATTAACTTAATCCCTGCTAGACCCAGTAAAATGGAAAAAAGAAAGAAGATAAATAAAAATAATTTGCCAGTGTAGGAAAATAATCCTCCAAGTAAAACATGAAAAATAATAATAAAAGAAAAACCTAAAAAACATTCCAAGAAAATCAGTCCATAAACACTGAAACAAAGTCATGTGAAGTATATTATGTTTCTTCCTTCCTCTTGTCTTCTTTGGAGGCTAGATATCTTTCACTTTTGATTTAATTGTTCGGAACATAACAGCATGATAAAAGGTTTTTTTATGGAAATTTCTCACAGCAAGACAATCAATCATATTTCCAACACATTCACTGTCTTGAGCCTCTGAGCCTCAAAGACCTTTTTTTCTGTGGAGCTTACTTGTTAATTTAACACTGATCAAAGGCTAAAACATTTATCATGCTTATTAGTGAATAAACCTAGCAGCAGGTATCCCAAGTGAGGAAGCAAATCCTCATTTCCTGCAAGACTGAACTGGAAATTATCCAAAACATTTTTCAGGAGTGATGAGCTGTCAAAAGGAGGCAACTGGCAGATGTGGCAGCTCTAGGGTTAGGAGGAATGAAAAAAAAAAGAAAAAAAAAAAGGAAAAATGTCTTGCAAAGGTATCTATAGACTGCTCCATAGGGATATTCCACAGTTTCATTTAACTTAGCTCTGAACTCCTGTACCAGCTGACCTTGGAAAGAAGTTACACTATAAATTATGGTGGAAATTGTTCACATTTGCTTCTCTAGTGCCCTAATCATTTTTAGTTCCTAAAAGTGAATGTTGAGAGGTTGGGGAGGGTCCTCTGGTGCATGTTCTGTACAAACAACTCCAGTGTGATCTCAGGAGAAGTAGTAAACCTACATTTACAGTATGTAGCAGAGGGAAACAAGGACTATATTGTGCACAGGTTCACCACTAAAGGTTTGGACCCATTCACAGCCAAGTAACATATCCACAAAAGTTTCTTGGGGAAGCAGATAAGAAGATAAACCTACTGAGCTAATACTCAAACTAAGTAGGGACTTGCTTTATCTGATGAAGGCAATTCCACCAACCGTTTTTGATTTGTCCTGCTTGCATTTTACCCAAAGATGCTACTTCATGTCTTTTAGTATTTTCTCTTGTGTGCTTGTAGTCACTTCACTTGGACACAATCTGAGTTTTCTTCATTTTCCACCCAAATCCCATCCTATCTGGCTGTACCTAGACCACCTTCGATTCTATCTCACTGAAAGCTGTGGGTTTCTAAACACTTTGGTATTTTCTCCATCTGCATTTACCCTTCAGACTTCAATGGCTTCACTTAGCTGGCTACATGTTCATCTTGATATGCTATCCAGGAGCACAAAGAATGTGGAATAACTGCAGCATTTACCTGCAGTGTTTAGCAATACACTGCTGCTCTATAGTTAGAGTATGGTGATACAGACATACTTTTTGACTCCAGGAGCTGCCACACTTATGGATTCTGCAAGAAAATGGGAGCCTACCCAATAATCTATACAGAACAAGACACATATATGGTATCAAAAAGGAAAATTAAGCTACAAAAGAGACAGTAGATGTCCTGGTTTCATATAGCTGTTCTTGGTAAGGTGTATTTGTGTATTGATAATTTTTTTGTGTATTGAATTTGTGCATCAACTCCCTCTTTTGCTGTGGAGAAATTTTCAGCTTAGAACTGACAGACATGACAGGTCCTTGTTACTATCCATCTTGGCCACTCTTCCCAAGAGCAGAAGAGGACTTTGAACATACTTTCCTGTGTTAAACAAAGTTTATTGGTGAGAATATAGTTACTATTTTCCATTATAAAATTAGAAACCCATAGAAATTAGATTATGTGTATGCCTTCCTCAGAAGAGAGAACACCACACATAGGCAAGGCTTCCCATATTTGTGGTTATTTCATTCTTCTCTTAATATTCAGTGACTCAGGCCAAAGTAGGGAAGAGACAAGGAACAAGACACAAGACTTTCAGTATTTGCACTGAATGCTCTTTGTAGTTCTGAGCAGCAAGTAAGTCCCGGAATGGTGTAAGTGAATGCAGAAATTATGACATAGTTTAAGATTTAAATGGCAAATCCCTCAAATGTCTCGCATATTGTCAGAAGTTCATAGGCTTAACTGTGATCTTCCAAAAGTTACAAGAAGAGCTTCATTTTACAGACAAACATGACAGCAGAAAAAAGACCTGCAAAGACTAATTTAAAATACATGGAAATTATTTTTATTTTGTGGTGGATCTTACCAATTTTATGTTCTCCTGCTGAAGAGAAGTGTGCTTGTTATTTGAAGATGTTATGTTTTGTTATCTTTTTTATATTCTCTCAAAGGGAAAACGAGGTCTTATGCAATAAAATAAAGTCTCTTACTTTCTCTGCTGTAACCTTTGCTAAGGTTCCTCTAAAAAATACAGACCATCTGGTTAAAAATATGAGCAGTAACAGCTATTAACTCCAAAAAAAAAGGTCCAAGCACAGAACTGAGAAATCATGTTTAATACTTCCTCCTTATTTTGTATTTTTATTGTCACCAACATCAGTAGTAATCACAATATTAGACATTCGAAACTAACAATAAAAATAACATCTGAAAAAGAATACTAGGAACATTAATTGGATATTTTTGATTTACTGAAACTGATAAAACATTTAGTCCCTTTGTTTCTTAAAAATCAGATAATGTTACCACAGGCTAAGACAAAAATTCTGCAATAACTTAAATAATTGAAAACAAGTATGAAATTTTGAAAATGATAAAGGTAAAGGCAGAACTACTTCAAAAAGTTGCTTTCTTTTCCTTGTTTTTATTTAGTATTTTCTGAGTATGAATAGAGGCAGGGCAGAGATTCTTCAGTGCAGTAAGCTGAGTAACTCACACGCTGCTTTTAAATGTTGAAGACAGACTACATTTCTGATTTTTTTCTATAAAATACATATTGAAATGCTACTGTTGCTATGTTCTGCCAAATAAATCAATAACGACGTGCAAACATGTGCTTTGAAAATTTAATGGAATAAAAAAATCTAACTAGACATTAAGTATTATTTGGTAATGAAATAACCTCCCTTGAGAAATGGTGGGAAAATGCTCCATCTCTAAGAATACTAACAGTTTTATTACACAAAGTATTGGAAAATACTAAGTAAGGAATAATTTTGTACTGACAGCAGTCTGTACTAATGTGCCATTTCCTTTCTGTAATTTCCATAATATCTGCAAAGAATGTGTTTTACTTACTTGATCTTAAATTCACCTTTGAATCAGCTGTAGAGTTTGATTAGAGCATGTATTTTAATAATCAAGAATGGACTCTGAACACCAGGAGCTGCATGGAAACCTGAATGATAAATAATGTGTAAAATGTACTAAGCTTCCTTCATGCCTGTCAAACATGGTTGCAATGCATATTTGAACATAGTGTGAGATATCCATGTAGCATTCCCCTCCTTTCAGCAAGTGTCATGGGTTAACAATTAAATAATATATGACATTTTACAAGCTATTCTTGGCTTTTGAATACTGTTGCAAATATAATAAAGGAAGCACGAAAATGCCTTGAAAAATGATCATCCATTGGCCCACCACAATTCCGCCAAAGAAATAAGAGTTAATGTTCCACAGAAATCAAACATGCCCATAGCAAAATATATTTTACTGGGAAAAGTTCTCAATCTTTTATCTCCATGTTTTTGTGCAGTTAGTACTTCTTTCACCAAAATCAGGTTTTTTTACCTCATTTCAAAATGGCAATACTTTGTACCTTTGCTTCATTCCAGTGTGTGATTAAAAGGTCAGGGTACAGAAGGGATTCCAAATTAGCCACCAGCAGGCACCTCAGCTGGTTAGAGAATGGTGCTAATAACACCTAGGTATTGGGTTTGATCCCTGTACAGCCTTTCACTTAATACCTGGACTCAATGATTCTTGTGGGTTCCTTTACAACTCAGAATATTCTTGGGGAAGTGTTGAAGACTGTTATTCTACATTCCAAGTACTTTTATATTTCTCTGTTAAGACATCCCTTATTTCCCTGATGGACTTCAAAAATAAGTTCTGACATTGTTTTCATCACCAGTCTCTTCCTCCTTTTTTACTTCGCCTTCACATTTCTGAACATTTCCAAGTAATCATTTCATTTTCAGCTACTACAATCCAACACTGGAGAATCTGGGTCCTTTCAGGTCTAGGCCCAGCTTCCCTAAAAGCCTGTGTCTCCTTCCACTCACATCGGCTATGCCTCTATCAGGCTTTGAGGAGGAATCAACTTTCACAGTTGCTTGTTCATCTATTGTTAGGGAAATTATTTTATGATGAATACTTGCATTGCAAGAAGAATAATTCTGGTACTGGTGACACTGTTTCTTGAAAGACGCCCCTTGTTATTCAGTTTGGATGACTACCTGCCAGACACAGATATGGAAATGGCTTTTCCACCTTACTCATTTTAGCTGTTGATTATAATTAATTGGAGCTTCTTAAGGACAAGCATATGTTGTGCAGTAGCAGATGTTCAGTATAAAAATTTGTCTTGGGAAAACACATCTAATCAGTGCTTATTTGGTGAAAGAGGACTGATGACAAAGAAATAATTAGTGTTCTGTAGACAAATGCTTTAGGGCCCCAAGTCCCTGAACTGTGAGGCCACTATGCATTGATCTCAAGATGTGTCTTTACATATCCCTCATCTGCTAATGACAGGTCAAAACAGAAGAACATGAACTTAAATTCCACTGAACTCTGATACTGAGCGACCTAATGGCTAGAGGATTTTGTGGGCATAATTGGAAGAACCACAGAATCATAGAATGGTCTGGGTTAGAAGGGACCTTACAGATCATCTAGTTCCAACCCCCTTCCATGAGCAGGGACACCTTTCCAGATTACTCATAGTCCCATCCAACCTGTTCTTGAATGCTTCCAGGGTCAGGTATCCACAATTTCTCTGAGTCACCTGTTCCTCACCACCCTCACAGTAAAGAATTTCTTCCTAATACCTCATCTAGACCCACTCTAGTGGTCTAGTTTAAAAACTCTTGTCCTATCACTACACGCCCTTGTAAATAGTCTCTCTCCATCTTTTTTGTAAGCTCCCTTAAGGTTGGAAGGTTGCACCCAGGTCACCCTGAAGCTTTCTCTTCTCCAGGCTTCACCGTCCCAATTCTCTTATCTTTTCCTCAGAGAAAAGTGCTCCATTCGTCTTTTCATCTTGGTGGCCTCTCTCTGGACTTGGTCCAACAGGTTAATGTCCTTTGTCTACTGGGGGCCGCATAGCTAGGCATAACATTCAGGTGGGGTCTCACCAGAGCGGAGTAGATGGGCAGAACCACTTCCCTCACCCTGTTGGCCACACTGCTTTGGATGCAGCACAGGACACAATTGTTTTTCTGGGCTGCAAGGGCAACCAGCTCTTGTCCAGCCTCTCATCCACCAGCACCCCCAAGTCCTCCATAGGGCTGCTCTCAATCTGTTCATACCCTAGCTTATATTGATAATGGGGGTTGGCCCAACCAAGGTGCAGCACTTGGTCTTGTTAAACCCCATGATATTTCCTGGGCCCACTTTTTGAGCTTGCCTGGGTCCCTCTGGATGGCATCTCATCCTTCAGGAGTGTCAGCTGCACCACTCAGTTTGGTGTCATCTGCGGGCTTTTGGAGGAGTATTTGAGACCTTTTTCTGTGTCAATAATGAAGACGTTGAATCAGTAAGAGGAAAGCTTATGATTTTTAGTAACTAGCTTATATCAACATATGACAATAGCATATCGTCATATTGTTAGCCACAGTCAGGCAGTGGGGTAGCTGATAGACTGAGTAACTTTGGGAAAACAGGAAAAATTTTATTGGCTAAACGTCATTTCCTTAGATTCTGATAAAGTGAATCCTACAGTCACTGTGTTGCTATTGGTCATTTCACTATAATTTGCTTGTCCCAAAGGCTCAGGTACAACTATCATTCTTGTCTGAAAGAATATGTCACACCAAGAATTGAGTAAGCTCTGTTGAATTTCCTTCCGTGTTATTTAGGACTCAGGTAGTCATAGTTTGGGGAGGGGGGATTTGTAGGGTTTTTTTTCTCTGCTTCATAGCTGCACTTAATATCAGAAAAAAAGCTTGTGTAAACAGCTCATGAAAGGTTCCTTCAAAACAGTTTGGCGTCATTACTGGTTTTTTTGTTCTAGAGATAAGCAAACAAGATTATCAGAAGACTTATACTTTATGTTATGCAGGTAAGATAAATGTAAACATTTTTAAAAATGACATGCACCTGAACATTCACCACTCTCTATTCACATGGAACAACTGGCAATTGGAAGACTTGATTAATTTGATTCATGACTTTGCTTTTAATTAACTGTGTAAGCAGGGAAGAAGAACAAAACACAACACAGTATTGTGAAATTTAGCTGGAAGTCCTAGTAGGAGATCATGCAGAAATATTTCAGCTGTGCAGATAAAAATAAACCAGACAGAAGGATATAAGTGTTCTGAGAGATGATTCATTTTAAGGAGAGTCACTAGTGAAGTGGTTTGGCTTAATGGTATAGCTTTCTAAACCATGAGGGTGCCAAGCTAAGCTTAACATTGCTAGTTAATTACCATGTTTGTAAAAATCGGGAGAAAACCTCCCTCTGCTCTCACAGAAGACATCTCAAGTCAAGTTTTGATTATATTCATAAAAGGTCAAATTTGTATTGCAAATCTGTGGAGAGATGACCAACAAGGTTGTTTCTTTTTTCCAAGGGTGTTGCTCCAAGTGCTTTTTTTAGAAAGGGTGGTTTCACTGCCCTGGACTGACTCCAAGTAAATTGAGGGAGTGCCTGTCTGCGGCCGTAGCATCACACTGAGAGGATCAGAGTGGCCCTGCTCCAGTCTGAGTTGTCCCAGCTCACTGGCAGCACCTGGTGAGGCAAGAAGGCACCAAGTACAAGTTGCCCCAGCTGCCTGTCCTGCCATCTCCTGCTGAGAGGAAGGCGAAGGTCCTCCACAAGTTGTAGCCCCTGACCTAGTACCAGCTGCCAGAGTGTGTAGCTGCATTTGCCAATGGAGCTGTTGCCACTTCTGGAGAGACTGGGGGATGGAAAGCAGCGGAGGGGCGAAGCCATCTCCCTACTGCAGTTGGCAATGGGGGCCATCACCCAGGTGAGGTGTTACTCTGCCATTTTAATTTGCTCCTTGTTCCCAAGGATTGGTGAGATTTCACCAACTTGGTAGCTGGTGATTATTAAAGTTATTTTTTGCTTGTTGCTATTTTGTTTTTTATAAACTTATTTTTTCACTTATATCTACTTGTATTTGTTTCTCCTTATTGGAGGAAAGAGACAGGTTAAACTATAGAGGAGGTAACCCATTCTAGGATATCCCCCTTAAATCATCTTAGACCACGACACTTGGGGTGCACATTAGTGTTGTACCTCAAAAACTACATCAGGGGTCTCTGTTACAGGCACTATGGCAAAAATACTTTTATTAGTCCGGTGTCTTTTTTCCTCAGATTCCCTGACATAGTAATTCTCATATACGGAATATATTGATACAGAAATTGGCCAGACAGAAGCTTTCTAACACAGTTTTGAATATTAGAAGTCTGTCATTCTTTATTGAAGAATGCTGATCACTTGGAGCACCCTTCCTCTAATCGAGTGCCCTGAGCATCAGGTAAAGAGAGTTTTTGTCATATGTACTTGAAATAGATGAGACTCAGTCTGTGTAAAGTCCATATGATGCTGAGGTACTCTTTTAAACACTGTAAAGTAAAACAGAATTATGGATGAAGAATGGCTTTAGGCAAAGAATTAATGAAAAAACTACCTTGTTGTGAAACTCAGCTGATTAGCAGCTATAAAATGGGTATTATATTTAGAAGTGTTAAAGCTGGTTTGAGTTTTTAAATTCCAGGATGGGAAGTAAGATGTACTCAATAGAGTACATCTGTTAGCAGTTAACTAAAAATAGTCAACGCATTGCTGACCTTAAAATTATCCAAAGAAAAAAAATCAAAATAAATTAATATAGTGGGCAGGTAAGTGAAAGTTCTGACCTCAGAATAATTAAATAAAGTTATTGTGTTGGTTGATATGTTTTCTGGTGTCCTAGATCCTCTTGATCTCCAAATGGTTTCAGAAAAGGTAAAGTTGCTAGTCCTCAGAGAGAAACCACAATCTAATGAAAATGACTGTTAAACAAACACTTTTAGATCCACTTGAAACTGACAACACTTAATGCTTGAATTACATTTTTATTTACTTACTCATTTAAGTATCATTATCTATGTATTTAATGCTTCAGTAAGGAAGAGCTGTCCACTTCATGCTTCTTCCTTCAGGCAGAAGAACAGAAGAGACCTCCTGCCCAGCAACTCTGATTTGGTGCTCAGGTAGAGCAGGACCAGTGAGTTAGGGGTGTGCAACACTCAGCAAATATCCAAAGCAATTAGAGGTAGAGGGCAAATACACATTGGAGGAAGGAGGGGCAATTGATTGCACACATATGCAGCCGTCAGCTCTAGAAGAAAACATGCACACCTTCATTCAATTACAATATTAGAGAAGAAACTTGAATGCAAGACTGCTGTCCTTATGAATATAAGCTGATATTAGCAAAAGTTTGTATTAGGGGAAAAAACACCAAACCCCAACATTCCTCTCAGCAACATTATTCTGCTTAGGATATAATGAACAAAAGGCATATTTAAAATTTTATGTGAAGAAGGGGAGAGTGAAGCAAGAAGCAATAAGCCTTGTATGCATACAGTGCAGATGAGCTCTGATGGATGATTATGAAACCAACATGAATTTCTCTACTTCCATGAAAATCAATGGGATTGGCAGGGAATTCATTTGCTCATATCAGTGAGTCTGTCCTGCAGTATATATATAAAACCATGTTATGCATGCTTGAATTAATAGGGTTAAATTTACCTACATGGACGAGGCACGTATCTAGAGGGAAGATATATAAAATTCTTTATAAACACATGTGGTTTTGTGAAACATGAAAGCAAAAACTCCCACATTAAATATAGTGAAAGACACCAATTGCATTTATATTGCTTACCTTGAATACTTTAAGAGTCACTATGTTCAAGTCAAAACTTTCTCTAGGCTGAGAAAGTTTTAACTTAAGTTCTTGGAAGGCAACTAGGGCAGAGTAAACTATGTTTACTTTTTATGCAGTTCAGTCTGAAGTAAGACTCTAGTATGTGCTATAACATTAAAGAGTCTTTGACAGGTTTATATCCCATTTGAAAAAATGCTGACAGATAGATATCATAGGGGTTTTGCTTTCATATGCAAATCCAAGCTTTTGCGCTGGGTTCCCATCAACAATTCAGAAAATCGCAGACCTTTTTTAATTAAAATGTTTTAACAATAAAACCTGAGAAAAACAATCCTGAAGTTTCTTTGATGTAACAGAAGATAAAATCTAGTGACAATTTTGCTAATGTATTTGTAAGGAGCCATTTTTTTCCTTTTCCAATAATTGAGTTTAATGTCAAATCACAGATCAGTTCATTATCAGTCAGGGCTAAAGGCAGCATGACCCAGTTGAGTGTATTTTGAACTGAGGTGTAAATCTGAGATTGGATTGAATGGTCATGTTTTTCAGATAGTCTCAGGCAGTAAATCAGACACTTCACTTAGAAACAGATTTATTTGGATGGTGTTACATGCAGACATCAATAAATAAATTTTTCTTTGTCAGAAGGAATAATTGCTGGCAACCAGAGTTTTAACACGATGTAGGAGCTGGATCACTAAGCTAATTTATTTAATCAAGCAAAGTTCCTGAGATGGAACAACTGAATTTTAAACACAGGAGATTTCGTGAAGGTTACAGAGGGATACAAAAAACTTAAGGTATCTGAAATGAAATAGGCAGCAGACCTAAAATCTTATCATAAGATAGTGGCATACAAATTTCATGTGTTCAATGTGTCCCAAGTTTTATTAAGTTCTGATCCAGAATTGCTATCTTTCATGATGCAAAGGGTTGATTAGCTAGAAAAGTGGAAGCAGTCCCACCAGAAATGTTTGTCTAGAAGCCTTGTACAAAAGAGTATGTATGAGCAGGGCCAGTGTGTCAATGTTTAGTTACAGCTCCTTGCAGCAGAATGTAAAATGCAAAGATAGCTTAAGGGATTTTACTGCCTGTGACAAATTGAGACTATACAATCTTCTCAGTCTTCAGTCATTCAAGCATTTTGATATCTCTACTATTTTCAAATGCTTCCTAGGTTATGCAAGAATTCACAATAAAGATGCATGCTTTTACCACAGTAACCAAAAAGGTCTTCCCCTACTCTGCTGGAATTTATAAACGCAAATTTGTTACACAAAGCAGAACCTGGAAAGAATGGGTCTAAGTGAAGTGTTATTGATTCCAATGTTAGCATTTTGTCTTAGTTTAAGACAATTATAAGGGGGAGAGAGTCACAAATGAGCTATCTCCTCTTTACTTTTAACCATTCCCCTTTCACCAATAAAGAGAGATGAATGCAAGCAGATTTTAAGTGAAAAAACAACTGTTTACTAAAAAACAAGCCAACCAAGCAACAACCAAGATAAGGGCAATAACCAGCGGGCACAAAGGTGCTGAATCCTATGGACATCCTGGGAAACAAAGAAAACAAAATGGAAGAGAAGCCCCTCCTCCCAAGATGGCAGGTGCTAGAATAGACTGCAGAGACTGGAAAACAAAGAGAGTATGGAGATAAGCTGCTTGGCTGATCCTTCCCCCATAGAACAAAAGACTGGTAAGGTAGGAGCTTACAAAGCAGTCCCAGTGGCAGATGGGGGACGCTGGCATTGTGTGGGGCAGCTCCAGACCCACATGTCAGTTTCCCTGCTTTCCCTGCTTCCTGGCTGGACCCTCTTGGTGCTGGTGCTGCAGTTCCAAGTCACTGCTGTGTTGCAAATGGAAGAAATGGTCCCACTGAGCACTGAGAGGAAGCTACACCAGGTTGGGTGGTCCCATGTGTCAGTGCTGTGTGTGAGGTCAGCGGTGACACTGCCTCCTCCTGCTGCCTGCTAGACTCACCTGGTGTTGGTGCTGCTGTCTTGGGTCATTGCCCCAATGTGGGGGGGAAAGAAACAATTCTCCTGAGCACTGATAAGTGGCCCACCCCAGTCTCAGCATGGCATGGTGGCTTGTGGAAAGGTATTGCAAAATTACCTCTGAAACAGTACTGGATTTTAAAATGCAGCTTCTTGGGTTGCTGCTCTGAGACCTGTGCCAGGCAACCTCCTCTGAGGCTGGAGAGAAACAAGAGAGGGCTCGAGCATGTGTGTTCCCTATTTTTAGAGGCACAGTACACCATTCCTCCATGAACTTGGGGCAAAACACACAAGCTGGATGTAAGGTTTTAAAAAGAAAGGACAGTAATAATCTTGGGGAATTGGCATAGAGAACATATAGAGTACTCAATGATTTTTTGTTTCACCCAGTTTGGTTCACACATTTTTTGAGATAATCAGTTAAGCCCAAAAAGGAAATAGTTGAAGTGAAGAGAGGAGGAAGCACACAGGATGTACAAAAACCAGAGTAAAAGGCAGGCAGATGGAAAGGAAGGAAGGGAGGCAGGGAGGCAGGCAGGCAGGAAGGAAGGAAGGCAGGAAGGAAGGCAGGAAGGAATTCCGGAAGGAAAGAATTCCAGAAGGAATTCCGGAAGGAATTCCGGAAGGAATTCCAGAAGGAAGGAAGGAATTCCGGAAGGAAGGAATTCTGGAAGGAAGGAATTCTGGAAGGAATTCTGGAAGGAATTCTGGAAGGAATTCTGGAAGGAAGGAAGGAATTCCGGAAGGAAGGAATTCCGGAATTCCGGAAGGAAGGAAGGAAGGAAGGAAGGAAGGAAGGAAGGAAGGAAGGAAGGAAGGAAGGAAGGAAGGAAGGAAGGAAGGAAGGAAGGAATTCCGGAAGGAAGGAATTCCGGAAGGCATTCCGGAAGGAAGGAAGGAATTCCGGAAGGCATTCCGGAAGGAAGGAAGGAAGGAAGGAAGGAAGGAAGGAAGGAATTCCGGAAGGAAGGAAGGAAGGAATTCCGGAAGTAAGGAAGGAATTCCGGAAGGAAGGAATTCCGGAAGGAATTCCGGAAGGAGGGAAGGAAGGAAGGAAGGAAGGAAGGAAGGAAGGAAGGAAGGAAGGAAGCAAGCAAGCAAGGAACTTTAATTTGTACAGCTGTGAGCTCCACACAGGACTTGCACACAACCTTCATCAGAGTGCCATTTGAACAAAAAATTGCCAGTTGCCTTCACTCATTTCTGCTGCTTTTCCCAAAGCTGGTGGTGACAGCTGCTCGTCACAGCAAATTCAGCCAAGGAGAGTAGTAGTGTCGTTCACTTCATATTTCCTGTATCAATACAAACTCAACAGATAACAGCAGGGATAAGCTGGAAGTCACTGGAGTTTGCCTGTTTTTCCTTTAGTACCTGAGTTAAACTTTTTGACTGCCCATTATGCCAATATGAAGACACTGAGAGAGTCATTAGCCATCTAAACTTCTTTTTTTTTTTTTAAATGTCTGTTCGGTTGCTTATCGTTTTCACAAAGTTCTTTAGAAAAAGAAATTTAAAAATACCAGTATTGGGAATTCTTGGTGGAGGGATATGTCTAGTGATTTCCAGTCACATTATGAAAAATTCATTGAAATTTGAGCAGGAGGCGAGAGTAGGGTGAGATTATCAAACCTGTTGCTTGTGATATCATGGCTTAATGCTTTGGTAGGTTTACACCAAATACCTATTCAAAATAAAAGAGTGCAGGGGAAACTTGTCACACAATCGCCTCTAGAGACAGATATTAGAGAAATAAAAGTTAAACAATTAGAAACATGTTTGTGCCTCAGTCATGTTTCAGTTCATCAGCTCCATTGCTCTGTCTGTTCTACTTAGTGGTTGATTTGGTTGAATTTCAGATCAAAAAGAAATTTAAAAATATACTGTGCAAAAGAGAAAGTTTTTACATTTTCTCAGGGTATACTCTCTCTGGGTCAGAGAATCCAAGGTGAGAGCTACAAATGTACAAATATATTTAGTATACAGCTTCAGGGAAATCTTTTATATCTGGTATTCCAGTTACAGTTTCTTTAAAATACAGCTCAGAAAATCTCAGAGGAGAGTACAACAGATCTTATTAGCAGGTAAAGTTTAGGTCTGGTCATTTTCTCAGAAAAGTTTTAATGATGATACTCTTTGTTCTTACTAAAAAATCTTCATGTATATTACTTCTGTCCACTTTTTACAGAAAAGTTACTCTATGGAATCAGATGAAATATTCCTCTGCCACAGTATCCTGGCTGTGATAACCAGTAGTAAACACTTAGGAAAGACATAAGCTCATGTCTTTGCCCTGATGTACCCCACCTTAATACATCAGTGATCTGGCAATGGGCCTGTGGATCGTTCAGCTTAGATGACCTTGATGGAGTTAATCTCATAAAGTTGTTCAGCCTCATTTCTCTTTCATGACAGATGTGTTTTGCTTTCTAAGCAAAACATTTCCACCATTTCCAAGAGTCTGACTAAAAGAAGAAATGAGTTTACACTCTACCTGTAAAGCTTATGTTGTTTTTTGTATTTTGACTTAATAAAGTCACCAGTCAGAACCATATCACCAAGTTCAATTGAAAAATGAAACTCAAATTTTAAGTTTTAAATTTTTAAAATTTTCCAGTGTTCAAGAAAGAACACTTATGAACTTTTGGTCAGAAATGTGTACTCCATCTCTATCTCTGACCTTCTTACTGGTCCTATAAGGGTCAACACACAATCTGAAGTCCAAATCCATTCTCATGGGACAGGAGTTTGTAGCTCAAAGATCAAAACCTAAAATTTTAGCATGTTTCCAGAAGACTCAAACAGAACTTTATCTTTCCTTTTCATTACTCTACTGTATTGTTGTTTTCCTCTGCCAAATTAATGCCATCACATTTAGCACTTTCCAAGGCACTGCCCTCCAGGCTCTTGTTGCCCAGGGTTGTCCCATCCCAGATGCAGAATCTGGCACTTTCCCTTGTTGGTTGGTGATTGTCCAGTCCTCCAATTTGCCAAGGTCTCTCTGCAGGGTCACCCTGTCTCTGAGGGAGTCAACAGCTCCTCCCAGTTTTGTATTGTTTTCAGACTTGCTTAGTATCCCTTCCAGTCCTGCATTCAGGTTGTTAATGAAGATGCTGAAGAGCACAGGGTCAAGAATGGAGCCTGATGAACTCCCCTGGTGACAGGTCACCAGTCTGATGTCACCTCATTCACTGTCACCCATTGTGCCTGACCCGTGAGCCAGTTGCTCATCCATCCCACGATGTTTATCCAGCTGTGTGCTGCACATTTTGTCCCGAAGGATCCTGGGAGAGACACTGTTGGAAGTTTTTCTGAAATCTGAAAAGATTTCATCCACTGGCTTCCCTTGATCAGCTGGGTGTGTTACCTTGTCATAAAAGTAAACCAGTGCTTTTTTCTCATGAAGCTGTTCTGGCTGTGACCAATGACTGTATTGTCTTTCAGGTGTTTTTCATTACCTCTGAGATCTTAGGCTGAGCATACAAAAAATAAGAAATTAGAGAAACATCTGAAAGGTAAATAAGAGTTCAAATGAGTTTGGCAGAGTTCGACAGTGTAAGTTGTGCTCTTCATGAATATACTTCAGAAGTATTTTTCTTAGCTACATCTTTATTCAACATTTCACCTTCCTAAACAGTGAATTGTTCTTGTGTACTGTGCAAAGTCTTCAAGGTTTTTATATTCCTAATAGTAACTTATTGATTCAAATTATTCTTCAGTACTGAGAGTGGAAACTGTTCATGTAACACAAGTACTTATTATACTACTTAGTGGCTGACATAATGGTTAAATAATTCATGCATATTCAAGTATACCCTTTCCACAAAATTATTTACTATTCCAGATAACCAATTCATCACTCCAGGACAAGCTGGTATTTTAAGTCCTTACCAAAATTAGACTGCCGATTTTGTAAATTGTCCATCTTAATGGCAAAATCATGAGTGTTTTCAATTTTTACTACAGTTCTGTATGGAATGATAGCTCAGTATTTTTCTAGTATCTCCACAGGTATTTTCTTACTGGCTGGAAGAGAGTGAGACCCATGAAATAGACGCTTATCTTTTATATCTTTTTCAGTGCTACTAGCAGAAGGGCTCCTCAGGTAGCCACCTGAGAGGCCAGCACTTTCTGATCTCCTTTCAGATTAAATGGCTTCTGAGAAATTACTTGTTAGAGCTCATTGTAAAGTTTTATATTATTTTTCGGTGTAATACCTACTCGTCCTCCGATCCCAGGCACGGTGCCTCTGCTCGGTGGTTGCCTTCCTCACCACTGTGCTACCTCAACCCCCTGTCCGTTAGGATGAGAGCCGAGGGAACCCCGAGGATTCCACACAGGGAGGAAGGCGTGGAGGGTCGTCTTGGGTTTGGTTCAGGAGGAATCACAAAGGCAGGAGCGACTCTAAGCTTCAGGCAACAGAGAGGTTTATTCCCTGGAACCCCAAAGTCAAAGGAGCCCCGACTAGCTCTCGACAGCAACTTATGTAGTACAATAAACAACCAATCAGGGTAAAGGCTTGGGGTGGGATTAAGGCGGGAGCTTTCAACAGCAGCAAATAATATAGAAACAGGGGAGTGGTTTGGGGATAACAACAAATCATAAACAGGGGTACAGAGAACTTTCCAGAACAACCTGTCAATCACCTTTGTGATAGACAAATAACATATTCAATAGGAACAAGGGGTGTCAACTTTGGGTGTTAACTGGGGTGTGACTACAACCAGGCTAAACCATGGATGTTTTTATAGCAGGGGGGCGACTCCCCGATGGACCAATCCACCAGGAAGTCCTCAAGCCCCTAGGTCTCGTTTCTATATTGACAACTGCCACATCTCCCCCTTTTCTTTTATTTAAAAAAGCCCGTTGTACTAACGATACTAGAATATTTTTTAAGCAACCAAACATACTTAACACGATAACGATGACGATTAGGATCCATAAAATAGATTTCAATAAGTCCATGCCCCATTTTGAAATGCCCCAGTCACTCATTAGATGGTCCAACCAGTCTTTACTTTCAGTCCTTAGTTGAGTGAATTGTCCTTGCAGTTCTTGTAGCGTTGCATGGATGCTTTTTGAATGGGATGATAAGTTCATACAACACATCCCTTCAAAGTCCTCGCACCCGTGCCCGTGTGCGAGAAGGAGAAAGTCAATCGCCGCCCTGTTCTGCAGGGTGGCGTGCCTAGTAGTGTCCTTATCTTCCAGCAGCTGGGTCAATGCCCAGGACGTGAGGTTGGCTTGTCTGCCAAGCCAACACTCTAAATGGCCTAATTCCCCCAAGGCCTTAGCTGCCGCCACCCAGGGCACGAATATGGAGGCAGCCACCCTCTTTGAAAAACTCCAATGTTCAACAGCCGAATTGCAACTTTCGTCCCAAATTCTGAGTGATCTTTTTTGACGGGTCAGATTATAGAATTTTCTCCATTCAAGAATTTGGGTCTTGTTGGGGGTCATGAGGGTGAGTTGGCCCAACGTGCATGGCCCACCTGAAAGACGGGACGGTATCCCAGCCCAGACTCTATCTCCACAGATTAAGAATACGCCGGAGGGGAGAGTCTTCGGGACGGGCGTGGACTTGGACCGTTTGAGGACAGATCTCGTGGTATAGTTACACCAATTTTCAAGACTGTACACTGATCTTTTTAGGGGATGCACATCCTGGTATGGAATTTTATCATATCCTCCAAATATTTTAGCATCTTCCCACTTAGGGAAGTAGTCAAAATTGATACAAAAGTCAGCTTTGGAGGACCCCAACAGTGCCAATTCTTGGGGCTCCTCTGGTGCATGGGGAAGGGTCCTCATCCACGCATCCCAGTTGTCAACAGGTTCGGGCCTTTTACCTGCGAAGGAGGTGTCATTCATTCGCAGGGGGATACCTACTAGGCAGGTCGACATGGGATCTGAAGTTGCACCCATACTCAAACACATGCTGTCTTGGTTTAGGGCTTTGGCTAACGTGATCCAGATATTCTCTTGTGGCTGTTGTACAAGCCATCCTTCGATTCGGGGCAGGACGTTCAGCATCACCCACATCAGGGCCATGATGACTCCCGTGGTTTTCATTGTCATGGATCCTTTAAATCTAATATCAAAACAAACATGAATAACTTTTGAATCAAACCAAACCAGTTTTTCAATTTTCTGATTCTTTTCAACTCCTCTCCGCCTCCCCCTTTTCTTTTACTTAAATTAGGATACAAGGTGGGATAGGGTTATTACGGGACTGTTAGGTTGGGATATAAACAAGGAGAATAAGGTAAGTGAAGGGATATGGGGTTGGAACACAGGGTAGTCTTAGAGGGAGTGTCGTAGAGGGGTTAATCATAAACTATGGCTTCTCTGTCTGGTATTCGCTGGTCGCTGATCGGTACACGTCATATCAGGTAAGTCCTTTCCCTTTCCATTTCTCCTTTTTCTTCTTTTCCATGCGACTGATGGATTGTTGTCGCTCTTATCCTTGTCTTTCCCACGATCCTCCACATACGGCTTCACATTTTTTGCCGGAATCCACCGCGGACCGCCTGGGGTGGAGACACATGCATACCCCCTCCCCCAGACGATTAACGGTGCGGGACCTAAAATTTGATGACTCTGCGGATCCTTAAACAGCACCGGCGGTCTTTCTGTCAATTTGGAATTTGTCGAATTCATGAAATGCCGGAAGACGGGGGGAGTTGGCTCACTATCAGAGCAATTTAAAAAATTTAACGTAAACAGAGCCTTGCAGAGGCGCTCAACGGGCGACTTCTCTCCTGCCTCTCCCCGCTGCTGTGTAAGGATGCGTTTAATATCTTGATGTTTCCTCTCAACTAACGCTTGTCCCGACGGAGAATGTGGAATTCCGGTCGTATGTTCTACTCCCCAGTTTTGAAAAAACTGACGCAAGGAGGCAGATACATACGCCGGTCCGTTGTCTGTTTTAATCTGTTTTGGAATTCCCAAAACTGCAAATGCCATAGTAAAATGTTTTTTGGCATCTCTCGCCTTCTCTCCGGCATGAGCCGAGGCGAAGAGAGCGCCTGAAAATGTGTCTACTGACACGTGTATATATTTCAACTTCCCGAAAGGTGTAAAATGGGTGACATCTGATTGCCAAATCTCATTGGAGTTCAACCCCCTAGGGTTGACTCCTGCGTTGAATGTAGGTATTTGATAGGATTGACATGATGGACATGTGGCCACTATTGCCTTAGCTTGCTCCAAGGATAGGTGAAACATCCTACGGAGTGCTGGCGCATTCTGGTGAAAGAATTGATGGCTAAGGCGAGCCTGTGCGAATGTGTCAGGTACGGTACACTTCATCACAGGCATCGCCAGAGCATCGGCTCTCGCATTGCCTTCAGATATAAAACCTGGCAAGCCAGAATGTGATCTTACGTGCATCACAAAATATTGATGCTGGCGGTGGGACAATAACATTACGAGCTGCGCAAGCAAACCAAATAATTTTTTATTTGGGACCTCTCTCAGTAAGGAATGCTCTGCTCTAGAAACTACTCCTGCCACATATGCCGAATCAGTTACGAGGTTGAGTGGCAGTTCCTCAAACCTCTCAAACACTCTAACTACAGCAGCTAGTTCAGCTATTTGAGGGGAACCCTCAACTATCTGAACTTCTTCGTCCCACTGGAGGGTCTCTGGATCTCTCCAAGTCAACACCGACTTATGAGAAGAGCCAGAGCCATCTGTAAAAACTGTTAGAGCATTCTTAATTGGTGTTTTACTTTGAGCCACATCAGGAGCCAATTTAAACTCAGTATTGAACAATTGGTGTTTTAGCTTTTGGTTGCCAATTTGGCCTGAGTAATTTTCGAGGGCAAGCTGGAGGTCCTCACTTTCTTGGAGCACTTCTTCAAAACTATTCTGCTTCCAAGGAACTTGGATGTACGCAAAATCACATCCTGCTAGTACACGGAGCCGGTGCCGAGCCTTAATGATCAGCTCGGCCACCAGTTCCTGTGGCCTTGTTATTGTCTTGGACGATGTGTGAGGCAAGAAAATCCACTCCACGATTAGGAGCGACTCCTTGACCCCCTCGTCCCACTGAAAAATGAGACCATAATACCTTGGTGTCTTTCCCAGTACCATAAATCGGTACGGGAGAATCGGG